>JBAMBQ010004817.1:0-302089 GCA_037044495.1 Stegana nigrithorax
TTGGCTGCCATCGCGGTTGCGTAGTTTGTGTTGAGCATATATGCACTTCCGGTGCCGCCGTTTGTTATGTCAGTTTGCGTGATGGCCGTTATATTGTTGCCAGCGTTGACGTTCGTGTTTGTGTTCATGTTGACAGTGCTGATGTCGTTGAATTGGTTAAACTGATGCGTGCTCACGGTGGCGTGAAAATCCTGATAGTCAATTATTGTAGCCGCCATTGTTTTTGTTGATGCAGCAGTTGTCGTCGTCAAAATGACGCGTATCAAATTTCCGCCTACGTTGTGAAATCAAGCGTTCATTTTACCTTTTGTTGCTTTTGGAAATCAATTTGGTTTTACTTTTTTTTTTTTCTTGTTTTTTTTTTTTAACTGCAGTAAATTTTTGTTAAATTATTTGCATCAAATATCAGCGATCAACGATAATTATTGCATCTTTTAATGTAATTTTGCTCATTTCCTTTATTCTCTTCACTATTTTTGTTATTTTGTAATAAAAACAAATTGTTTATAATTTAATTTCATAGACTTTTCTGGTTGGCTGTAATGAAAGATAAGTTAATTTTTATTATATAAATTGTCTCAGTTAAATTATAAAAACTTAACTAAATATTATTTTATCGTTAAACTCTTATACACTGAATAATAAAATCCAATTAAGCAAATCTCACTGAAAGGAAGCTTTCCCCATAGAATTCACAACAATGTACTTTTTTTGAAATATGAAATTACAAAATTCCTTGAATATTTTTCTTACTTGCTCTCAAAGCATTACGTTGCAAATTTTATTCGCAACATTCTGTAAGCTCAACTGCTGTGCTTACAGTTAAGTTGCTCTACTTAACCGCAAATAAACAAGTCAATCTCTTCACCATTTGGTGTTTGAAAATTGAGATTAAATTTCATTAGGTTTTGTCACTTTTGTTAGCCACAGACAATGGTTGCTTACTGCCCTTATAATTAGTGTGCCAAGTGGCCATCTGTGCAACTCGTGTGCAACCTACTTTCTGCAATACCTTCAACTGCACTTCAAGGTTTTTTACAATACAAAAAAAAATTCATATAAACTTTAAACATTTGATGGGGTTTATACTGTGCTGTCACTTGAGTGATTCCTAGTAAACGAAACGCACTTGGCTTAATTAAAAGTTTGACTTTTGTTTACTTGCAACCTTAACTACAAATAACAAAATACACTTAATCAGCTTTTCAGTTGTTATTTGATTTTGTTTTTGCCATTTTTGATTAGAAACTTGCAATTATTTAAACATAGTTAGACCAAAGTCAAGATTAAAACTTATATAAAATTTGTTTCTATGTTTTCCCGTTTATTGTTTTTGGTTCAAGTAAATTCTTTAATTTTTTGAGGTCAGCATCTCCATGAAACTATTTTTATGAACACTAAACTCTAATCCCTTCATACTAATGAAATGAGAAATTCTTGCCAAATTTCTATTTAATGTTTTTAAACCTCTCAAATAGTACAAAATAAATGTGTAAACTCAATTAAGATCATATTCTGCTATTTCGGGATATAAACGAATTTATTGCAATACATTTAGAAAAAGTTTCTCTATAAGATATTTAAGCACCTACAACTTTTTCCAAAGAAAGTTTTTGGTTACATTCACTAATTTGTTTTTGTGATTTTTCTTTTTTCAAGTTTTAGTGGTATTCACATGTCTGATTGCACAATTCAGTTAAAACTATTAGCAACTTCTATTTAAAAACTTGCGTCTTGCAACATTTTCACACAGCAAAGATTCGAAACGAGTTTCAGTTTTCTTTTTTTTCCTTAATTTTTTTTTGTAATATTCCGAAGTTGAAAAACTTTGATTTCAAAATTTAGAAGAAGTAAGAAAAGCGCGCGCGCGTTTCAGAATTAATTATTTTTATGCTGCCTTTCTGCCAATTGCCACAAACATATTCCTTGGCCGCACGCATGCAACTGAGTTCCGACAGTGGCGAACGTTTGTTTTTAAATAATATTTAAGAAGTTGAATCCTTCGGAGCTGCTGCGAGTTTGCAACGCATTGGAAATGTTTGAAAGCTTGCGGCTTTCGTTTCGGCGCCTGCGCTTTCGTCATGCATGCGACTTCATTCACAAATGCCGCTTGTTGTTGTAGCAAGGATATGTTTTAGCCGGCGTTTTGTGTTTACAAATGCTTTGGCTGTGAGGCAACAAGTGTCATTGACAAATGACCGCTTGCTTTCCCATATAAAATTTTCATGCAAAACTTTGCAAAATTTATTTCAGTTTTTCATAGTAAGTGTGAATAAAAAAAAAAAAAAAAAAAACTGTCTACAAAATTCGCAATAACTGCAAATGAAAATTTGCTTTAGAAAAACTTTGTTTGTTAATAAAACAACGAGAAAACAATGTTTTAAATTGAATTTCAAGCAGAAGCAGTAACTTATCATACATTTGATGTAATTAGTTTTGGGTTTTTAGTTTTATTTCAAACAATGCAAGTAAATGAAATAAATTCACTCAGTTTCATTGTCATGCATCGCAGCTGATTTCAAACAAAATTAGAACTGTACATTGTTAACAAAATATTTGGCACGTGTAAATGTAATTTGTTGCTTCTGCTTGAGTCTGAATACTTTATTTGCATTTCAGAATGTCAGCGGAAAGTTTTCCTTATTGTCAAAGTAATTAAATAAAAGCCACGTGTTCAAGAATTTGTAACTGAAATTTATTTATTCTTAAACACGGCTGACACACTGACTACTATTGTAGATAATTATTTAATAAGATTATCATCTAAACCAAGCGTTTACATGTCAGTGATTTTTTATATTAGATCGGACATCTAAGCTGTATTCTAATCATTTGCCAAAGCCTTTAGAATAATTGGCTGGATTACTACTTAAAATGATATATATCTAGACATATATTAAATATAAAAAGGATTCTTTTAAGTTCTGCTGCTCTCAAGATTCTCTACTAGCCTTAATTAAATGTATTCAAAATACTTGAATTTTTTTCTCTAAAAGCTTTAGGCAGCAATTATTTTTCTTTATTAGTTTGTTTTCATTTTAATTAGTAAGCCAATAAAGTCCTTGTTTATATAGTTTTTTTGCCAACTTGTTATCAGTGCATAAATCAGTAATTTAAATGTGTAAACAACTTTGGCGACTGGCTGCCTGCCTCAACTCTTAATTGGCGCCAATATAAGTTATGCAATGAAATTGAAACAAATAAAAAAACTAACAGAATCACTTGATTTCTTTGACTGCATGTTTTATGCGTTTTGGTTAAAACAATAACTTAAAAAACAATTTCAGCAACCGTTTTGAAAAGTTCTGAAGTAGCTGCCTAATTGCACTGCATATGCTTTGTGATGCCCCACAGATCTGACTTCAGCTTAGGGCACTCGAGTGAGAACAAAAGTGCTTAGCGACATGAAGTTGCGGCAATTAGCTCAGTGCAATTGAGTTTTGCGCCATCGAGTGTTGGTGATTATGCGTTCTAAAGTGCGGCAATGGCACAGACAAAAAAAAATAAAGTTAACACAAAAAAATCGTAAACAAAGTCGCCCACTTTCCAAGCACTTAAATATTCGGCGTGGCAGGCGCAAAAGCTCCATCGACTGGAAACTGCAGCGTTGGCTTAAAATAAGCTAACAGCGGATATTTTACTCAGTTGAAACGCGAACTTGGCGTGGCACTACGTATCCTTGCAGATGGCATTTGGTTGTTTTTGCTTTATTTAAGTCAAATTAAAGTGCGTAACTTTGAGAATGAGCGAAGCTTTGCCACAGCCGACGGCTGCCAACGTCAACGTTAATGCCGGACGCAACAAAGCGACAAAGGATATGGGTTACCAAGGTGTTTAGTTTAGCTGCATTTGAAGTGCTTCAAAATAATAAAATGTTACAATTTATTTATAAAATATCTTATAGAACTTTTTTAAATAAATGTTTGGTTTTTTTTTCTATTTATTTGCAGAGGACGACAAGGTGGGCACTTTGGATGTGCTCCTTAGCAGCGCCTATTGTCGCTCGCAACGTTTTCTATCCAAGCAGTTGGCACAGCTGCGACCCGAATTGACAATGTCAATATTTTCAGGTAAGTGTTGCTTACTCTCGTCATATTCCATAAACTTCACATATTTCATTTCTGGTTTTTTTTTTTTTATTCTTTATTTATATTTACTTGGCCATGCAGAGATCACGCATCGGTTTCAGAGTGCGCGGGAGGATGTACGCGCCTTGCTCTTGCAATGCCTGTTGCCCTGGTTACAGAATATGGAGTTGGTCGCCACAAGTGTGCCACCTGCAACGCCTTTATCCTACATCATGGTAAATTGATTTATTTTTAAACGTATTTTTTTATTTTTTGTGGCTTATTTTTTGCATAGTTATGGCCTTTGGCATTTATATAAAATTTTATGTTTTTATATTGAACATTTTCGTTTGTGTTTCGCTTTGTTTCTTTATTTTGCGCTTTTTATTTGTGGGTTTTGTTTTAAAACTTTTGTTTACATGTTTCTTGCTCGACAACTGTTAATCCGCTGTTTATAATTTTTTCGTAGTATTTTCCGGACTCAGGCACACGCGGCCGACGCGAGGGCACAGGTTCCACGGAAGCCACGGAAATGATTTTAAATAATCTTTTCTATATAACTGCCAAGGTTTGTAAATGTTAAATTCACAAGATGTAATCTGTAATAACTTTTAAATTATTTATTGTTCGCTGTGTTGCGTGTGGTTCAAAGTTCTTTGACTGCTTCCAAATTTAAAATAAATCTACCACAGTCAAGTGACAGCTGACAGTGCATATAAATTTGATGGGGCTTAAGACGCGATTTCACGCGGATTGCATTTCTGACTTGGTTGTCAGTTAGTTAGCTATTTTAGCATTATTTTGCTTGGCAACATGTTCAAACAAGTGACAGTTTGAAAAATTCCCTACGGTTGGGAAATTTGAAATTTCCATCGGGATAGATTAGATAGTTGAAAAAAGAAATAAAAATTTTGAAATTTGTTTGTATATATTTTTATGTATGAGAAGGACTTTTAGAGATATCCTTATGACATAATAATTATGTCAAACCATTTTTTTTTCGCATTTGATTCTAAAGTATTTCGTATTTTAACTGAGCTTATCCGTGAATTTATAAATAAAAATTAGATTTGCCTTAGTATATTGCGAGTCTCAATGATTTTATTTCTCGGCTATTTTCATTGTCCTATCTTATCTTAGTTGATAATGCTGATATTGCATTATAATAATTTGTAAAATCTTTTAACCATTCAGAGAGTAAGTCAATGTTTAGGATAAAAGCTATAAGCAAAAGTACAGTGTTCAGAACTGCAAGGTAAAACTACTGCGTTAGATCAAAGGAATTTCTTTTAGCTGCAGTGCATTCCTTGACGCAATAGTAAACAAAATTAAAATAATTATAAAGCAAATTTCGTGATATTCGTTAGAACTCTAAGTTCCTTTTGTTGCGTGCCAGTGCGCAGTAAAAGTAACACTAAAAATAAATAACGCTGAGCATTGCTAAATGCGTTTTCATGGTTTTCAGTTTTCCGATGCGCATCCACGCGACATTGAGGAACTCTGGGGTACGCTGTGCCAATTCTGGCCAAACAATCTGAAGGTCATACTGCGCTACTTGGTAATAATGAGTGGTATGGCACCCAATGAGCTGCTACCCTATGTAAGTATGCCATCAATTACCACCGCCAAATCGCACACATGCCACGTGAATTCATTTTAATTAAACACTTCCTGCACTCTTGACTCAACTTGTCTCGACTCGACGCGAAGGCCAAACGTGTTGCACTTTACCTGGCGCGCAGCTGTCCGGATCGTTTGCTCGATGAATTAATGGCGGAACTGCAGACGGTGGAAACGCTAAACTGTCTAATAGAGCGCACCGAAACGCCACCATTCTATCGACTCACCAGCATGCGCAAGGCATCCAGCCACTCCGCAGACGGTAAGGCAATGGGCATGGTTTCCGTTCTTTCATATATAAATTACGTGTATAATTATAAATATTTCTGCAACAGGTCAAGCGGTTGGGGGCATTAACGATTCGCGCATACAGGACTTGGCAGTGGAGAAGGGCACCATACACACGAAGCGTCACAGTGGCGAGGATCCAATTAAGATTGGGTAAGTTACTTGCGTGAACCTTGTATAATATTTTTAACTAATTGGTTTGGCATTTTATAATAAGTTTGTACCATAAACAGCTGCTTTGTGTAGCACAAAGGTCAAACATAATTAATTATAGCGAAATTTACTGTAATAATTGTATGTTATGTTCTATTTTACTTGTAGCACATGCAAATCGGATAGCGGCATACGCGCTTACACACAGCAATCCGCTGCAGCAGCTGCTGCGGCTGCCACCACACTTGGTTCGTCATCCGGCGCGAGTGCAGCGTCTTGCATACGTCCGCCCCGTGGCGCTGATAAAATACGCGCCGCTTCCGGTCCGTCAATATTGCCACGTCCAGAGGATATACTAATCAACGATCCTGAGCTGAGGCAGGAGGAGAATGTCGAATTGCGTTCGTCGGAAGCGCCACCCAATGCGCCACATCCGCTGCCCATGCCTGAGTATGGCGGATATTTTGCACCACTCACCGAATTCCTGCCAGATGTGAGTTTGCCCATCAGCGGTTTTCATCGGTAAGTTCCGACATGCTGGCGTTTTCCCTGAGCATTAGTTGTCTAATAACCGCTAATCATAATAGTTGCAATGTGGCGGTCATGCTGCTGACAGACATTGTCGTGGATGGCATACCGGGCATCGATTGGACGCTACATCTGCCGCTCATGCTGCACATACTCTTTCTCGGCCTGGACCACACACGCATCATTGTGCGCGAACATTGCAAGCAGCTTTGCATAAATCTACTGGTAAGTTGCCAGCCTTGCTGCATGCCGTGGGTAATAGCTTCTAAACTTATCCCATGTTTACTTTTGCAGATTGTCCTGGCCGAGCATAATGATCATCTCACGGTGGCGCGCATACTGCTGAACAGTGAAACGTGCAAACTGGATTTGGGCATCAGCGTGCCTGCCTTGCCTGTGATCGACAATACGTTCACTGAGGCGCATCAGGAGTTCGACAGTTATTTGCTGTATGTGCAGCCGCAGCTGCAAAATGCGCCTTATCCGCTGCAGCACAATCTTTCCACTTCGACGGTGATTGCCGTAAACAGTGGCCACTTAACGTATCCACACGGAACAGTTAACCAACAACAGTTGATACAACAGCAACAGGTGAACCTACAGCAACCGCCACCACTCAATCAGCCTGCGAGCTGTAACACTTCGCCACAGGGCAGTACCGGCAGTGTAGGTGCAACAGCTGCACAACAACAGCAATCGCCAGGACAGCCACAACAGTCAAGTGGTGTGCAAATCAATCCGAATAACACCGAAAACTCGGAAGTACCACTGATCATCAATACGGATGAGCATGCACCACCACAACCCGGACCCACCATGCCGATAGCTCATGTGATCAAGAGCATGTTGAAGTTTCTAGCGCAGGAAACTTGCCAGCCGCTTTGGAACTACGAGGACATCACTGCAAAGGTCTGGAGCATTAAGTCGGCCGAGCAGCTGAGCTGTTTTCTCAAGCATATGGTTAAAATCTTCGCTGACAGCTACTCGCAGGCACGCATAGCCGAGCGCTGGGCACAGACGGCACTACAGTTGGGTCTCTCATGTTCATCGCGGCATTATGCTGGACGTTGCTTGCAGATCTTTCGTGCGCTCAATGTGCCCATTAACTCACGCATGCTATCAGATATACTCTCACGGCTGGTGGAGACTGTCGCCGAGCAGGGTGAGGATATGCAGGGCTACGTCACTGAACTGTTGCTGACACTTGAGGCAGCCGTGGATAGTTTAGACTCGGACTTTCGGCCGCTGGATGTTATGAAGGATATATTCAAGAGCACACCAAATCTGAATAACAAAGACGGTGGCCCCAATTCCATACTGCCGGGCAAGAAATCACCATCGGGCATTGGCGCCGGGCCACAAGCGGCCAATTATGCCATACCGAGCCATGGGCGCAGCACAAGTTACTCGGTATCGTACTGTGGCCGCAAGGCAAACAACTCGCCATGTGACAAGCAGGTGGAGCTGCGAAATCGTGGCGCCGCTGGCATTGAACTCGAACGTAATGTGGTGGCGAAGTTTGGCGCTGGCGTTGGTTCGAGTTGCATGTCGAGTGCGGGGTCCGCTTTATCACGTTCGCGTAGTGCGCAGAGTCTGAAAATGCTCGGCGATACGGCCACGCAGGATGATAAGATGACCATATTGGCGCAGTTGTTCTGGCTGTCGGTCTCGCTGCTTGAGAGCGATTACGAGCATGAATTCATGCTCGCCTTACGTCTGTTGACGCGTGTGCTGCATCGTTTGCCGCTCGATCGTCCGGATGCACGTGATAAAGTGGAGAAACTGCAGCAACAGCTGAAATGGGCCGCGTATCCGGGAGTGCACGCCTTACTGCTGAAGGGCTGCACGCACAGTGCCACGTATGAGCCAACGATTACGCTATTGTCACAATTCGCACCGCTACTGCAGTTGCCCGTGTGTGATCCCACGCAGAGTTGCGCCTTTCCCATGAACGTCATTGCGCTGCTGCCCTACATGCTGTTGCATTACGAGGACGCCAACGAGATTTGCATACGCAGCGCCGAGAATATTGCACAGGTGGCCACCGAATTGGGCGCTAAGCTCGAGAACTTGGGCACCGTCATGACACTCTACAGTCGCAAGACTTTCTGCAAGGAATCATTTCAGTGGACAAAATGCGTTGTCAAGTATTTGCATGACACGTACGCGCACATGGGTCTGCATATGCTAGCATTCTTAATCGAAGTGTTGGAAAAAGGTCCACAACAGGTGCAAGTGCCGGTGCTAAACGTGCTGCACTGCATGCTGCACTATGTCGATCTCTCACCGCCCCAAGCGCAGACGATCAACAGCGATCTGCTGCGTGCCATTGGCAAATATTTGGATGTGAGTACTTAGCACTTCTGGTCACCTATTAAATTGCTAACCTATTTAATCAACTGTTTACATAGTCACCTAGCTGGAAGGATGCACTGAAAATACTCAAGTTGATTGTGACGCGTAGCTCATCGCTGCAAGTGGTGCCACCGAGCGATGGCATCAGCGCCGGCTTATCGTTCTCTTTCTATGGCACATATCCGGATTCGGATATGTTCTGTAAAAAGGAACTGGCCGGTCGCACCATGGAATTCACATTTGATGTTTCACAGACGCCACTCATCGGCCGCCGTATCCTGCTCAAGACAGAGGAGCCCAGCGGCAATACCACAACGGGCGTCGTTGGTGCAATCACGCTGACGTCACAGCACAATTCCGCTGCCGCTGGCAACTCAGGCAACACCTTAGGCTCAAATGCACATGCGGTTGGCGCGGCCACGAATGCACAGCAATCAGCAGCGGCAACAACACTACAACAACGTCAGCAGCAGCAATTGAACGCCGCCGCTGCCAGTGCAGCAACACATGCCAACAGCGCCGTGGGCACACCAAACTCACCGCGGCGCAGTGCCAGTCTCTCGCCGGCGGATACTGTGCCATTGAGTGGCTGGAAGCGCCCATGGATGTCACAGTGTCGCGTGCGTGAGGGTCTTGTCAATCTGTTGACCACATGCGGCCAACGCGTTGGTCTGCCCAAATCACCATCGGTGAGTTATTGTTATCGTTTCTGTTACATATTCTGGCTGCTCGACTGTAAATACAAATTGGTTGCCAACTCCGGCGATTGGTTATGCATGTACTCTCTCTCTCGCTCTCTGTCGATATACATACCATAGGCCAAGCGTTTTATACGATTAACATAACTAATAATTCAACCCTTTAGCGATCATTCTAAACAAGTAATCATGCATTCAAACAGCGTATTTTATTTCTTCTTCTTTTACTTTCATGTTACCAAAAAAAAAAAAAAAAACAAACAACAAAAAAAAAACCTAAACCGAAAAAAAAAATCCAAATTTAATTAACTTGCGCTACTCACACATAATGAACAAATCGTCTATGTACATCATGTATACTAGGACGATTTCATTAACTCGATTTGCTCAAAGGTAAAAATTCAAAAAAAAAAATTCGCTTGTTTACATAAAAGTTTACGTTACATCCTGCAGTCCATTATTTTATTTGACACTTCACTTATTTTTTTTTATTATTTTTTGGTTTTTGCATTGTCGTAGCTCATGTTGTGCACAGTGTGCTGAAAGCGAAATACGAACTATTGAAATTACTGACAATAGCGACGCGTGATTTGTGTTTTTAGAGGCTTCAAAGACCTCTTTACGGCCTCGTAATGGCCGAAAATAGTTTTTATAAAACTGCTCATCTTAGGATTTTTCAGCAATTTGTCTTTGAATTACCTCATGTTTTCAATTCTTCAATATAATATGTGATACAAACTTAAAAACCTAGATAATAATTTCCCTGATCTTTATGCACATACTTCTTTGGAATCAATCTTTATGGAGAAAGGAAAGAAAAAGCCTTTTACATATGTTTAACTCCTAACGGATTATTTACATCATAAACCCCTCTGCTTTTTATGAATCCATCTCAAGATCATTTCATAAAACTATGTCAGTCTGGATTCGGATAATCTTGGTTAATTGATTCTTTAAGTTCTATGCGGTTTGTTGCATACTTCAACTCTTGCTTCCATGGGAACCTATTTCACAATTATACAAAATATTTGAGAGAAACAATACCAAGAGCTCTTCTATTGCCATAATCAATGTTGTAAGCTTTCAGCCCAAGACTTAAACAGATAATGTACTGTGATGCACTGTTTTTATTTATGCACAAGCATTTTCTTAAATAGAATTCTTGCTATCACTTTCAATCATAAAACATTCCGTAGCATGCTCGTTTGCTTCTTTGATTTATAAGATTGGTTTTTTTTAATGTGAAAATGTTGCATGTGTCTTATTTTTAAATCAACCTCTTTTTGTGTTTTAAATGTTAAATGGTTTGCAAATATTGACGACTACTTCCAACAACAAAAATTAGTCGTTGAGCACGTCACTTCAACTGACTGGATCAATTGCAACTAGACAAAGCGTAAGCTTTTCTAATCTATTACAACTTTTTTTCACAGTGTATTTTTGTTGTTTTGTATGTGTAACTCACAGTGTTAAGGCAAATCATACTAAAATATAAATAATATGCATGAACAGGTAATCTTCAGTCAATCTTCGGATCTCATGGAGCGCCAATCATCGGCTGCCTCATCTACTGAGGAGACTTCTGGTCCGCAAGGTGATCTCAGCAGCGGTTCGCGACCGGACTTTACTGTCTTCAAGGACTTTGACTTTTTGGAATACGAGGATAGCATTGCGGGCGAATCCACCGACAATTTCAATTGGGGGGTGCGGCGACATCAGCTCTTTGAAGGCGATGAGGATCTTCTGACGTGTGGCAGTGGCATTGGTGGTTCATTGCACCAGGGTGGCCACTCATCTGCGCTGGAGGATAGTTTCAGCGACAAGACACCCATACTGAGTAAACGTAAACGTCAAACCGCAGACGATTCATCGGATGAGGAAGGTGAATCGGAGTCACCCATTGATGAGGATCACCGTCAGTCATATATAAAATCCGGTTTCAGCGTTGGGCCACCGACTTCATTAAGCTTACGTGAACGTCGTCGCCGCAATTCGGTGTCGCGCAGTGACACAAGTGGCTCAAGTGCTGGCGATTTGGGCGATATAACGCCATGCAATGCATCGCCGCATCTGCCGGGAATCATACGTTTCGGCGCAGCAATACGGGATGAGGCGGAGGAGAATTGGCGCAAGCAACTGCAGGCGTTGCTCATCAATCAACCATCGGCGCATACCTCGGAGCTGCTTATACAGCTCTATAGACTGATTAAAGAGCTTACGTTCAAGACCATCAGCATCTCAAAGGAGGCGAAGAAATACTTTACCGGCATCGGCTCGCAGCTGGGCAATCGCATATCACTTTTTACGGATCTGCTCAGTTCGCGTGCCGACCCGCCACGAGTCTGGTGCAGTGAGTTGCATACGACTAAGCCGAAGCTGTTCGAAACGTTGCGTTTTAATGTGCTCGAGGTACAGGAGCATCTTGAAACGTTCTTTGATCGCAAGGATCAGGTTTTGGAGGTAAATGTAAAGCTTATTGAGTTCGCAGCAAGTCGAGTTAACCATTTTTTTATATTAGTGCCTCGATGCTGTTAAGACTTCATGTAAATTGTCGCTTTTTAACGAAACTGATGTGGCCGCTTCTGGCCTGGAGCTGCCAACCAGCACAAGTGTTGCCTATATGCCCTTCGATCCCGCATCCACTGAGGTCGTCTTGGATCTGGGCCGTGCTTTATATAAACTTATGTTTCAGCTATTGCTGCTAATTGAATCGAATCACAAGATATCATCTAACGTCGTAAATCATTTTCGAATAAATCAAGAAGTAAGTTATATACTCCTTCGTTACATAAAAATGTCCTCACTCACTTGCCATTCTTCTGATGCACAGATGCACGACATATCTGATTTGTATGCTTTGGTGCGCGATGCACTAGTGCGCAGCATTAGCGAGGCCGAACTCGAGTGTTTGGATACATCCACCTCCACCGAGGGTGAGCACACGCCCACTCCATCGCCTGGACCTCCACTGTCTCATGAGGAGTTTGAATCGGTCTTGTACGAGTTTATCGATGCACAGAAATGGTCTGGCGCCATTGGCCATGTACGTCAATACAGACGTGTCTCGTCGCTCTGTGCGAACGATCAGAGTCTGACCATTTGCAGTTATACCAATCTCGACAGTCGTCTCAAGTGCGATGAGATGACAACAATATTAAATGCTTATGCCTTTAGCGTTATGAAGGATCGCAATGGTAAGTAGTCTCATGAATAAATAATCTTTAAACATTATATAACACTTCTTTTATCCTCATAGAAGCCTTCATTGTGTCCAAATCGGATTCTGAACTTTTCGAGGTTTACGCAATACTTTCCGAGAATCTTTATCACGTCTCTAGCGCATTGACAAATATGGAGATACAAATGAAAAGCTGTTCCAACAGCGCAGCCGGCGGTCAGTTGCATCGCAGCGAACATGACATTGTGACAAATCTTTAAGCTTATTTATTATATTTAGTTGTTAGTTTTCAGCGCTTTAGTATTAAACTACGAATCCCCTTCTCCCGTTCTAATTTAATTTACTAAAAATACTTGCATTATTAAGTGATACTACGAACAAACAAAAGTCTAAGATTTAGCGAACTATATTTAAGTATATCAACCAATTTCATCAATTAGCACAACAAGTTTTTTGCTATAATGTGGTAATTGACCCACGGACATTCGCACACGCTGTGCGTGATACTCGTCGACGGTGTTTAGTTATTGTGTTACTCGTGATTTTCATTATAATTTTTAAAATCTTTTTTTTAAACTATGCGTCTAGTTATTGTATTCTTATACGAAAATAACATCCTGGAGTTTAAATATGAAATTGTAATAATGGAACTTTGACGATTTATAAATAAAATGAATTAATAAACAATGCATAGTTTTTTGCTTAAGCTTTGCGTTTGTGGGCGCTCTACAAAAGAGAAAAGCAAATAAATAAAATAAAGAGTATATTATTTAAACAAAAATTTTTTGCCTCTGCCAAAACTGAATATCTCCCGTAAACGAGCAAAAAACACCGCTAGCTTCGGTGTTCGTTATGGGAGATTTTCCTGTACTATTATCTCATATATATATACATATGAATAACTTTAAAAATTTCATAAATAAATATACAAATAAATAATTGAACAAAAGAAATTATCATATAAAACAATACATAAAAATGTTTATTGGTTTTCACATTTGTTACGGCCTTAATTGTGCTGCAGTTTGAACATGTTGCTTTTTTGTTTTAACAGTATGCAGACATATGTATTTATTTCTTTATATTGTACATTTTTTTTCGTAAACTATTGCGCAATTTGAAAAATTGAATATTTCTTTTATATACGTCGCAAATATTGCTGAATGTGCTTAACATCAAAGATGAAATCGGAAGTCAAAATTCAGCTTACTTCTTACTACATACAAAACTATTCAATAACACCAAACACAATAACGAAATCTATGAAAAGTCAACGCAACCTATTATAAAAATACATTTATTGAGTAAATTTCACGACATATCACATTACACTTAAATTATTAGAAATCAAATATGTTTGCACTATAATTTTCCTTTTACTTCGTGAGAATTATCAGCAACGGTCCGTCAATTGAACAAATTTTTTAAGGCATTCATTTGACTGCGATTGTAATCCGCAAGCAGTTGTTTAGCCCGGTTCAGCTCATTAATAATTTGCTTATTCTCTGGCATGAGTTCATGTGAGCTTTTAAAATCATCAATGGCTTCCTCATAGTTTTTGAGTGCCAAATGCGCTTGGGCACGACGAAAGTAGGCTTTGCTACATTTTGGGTCTAGGCGTATGGCCTCGGTGCAGGCATGTTTTGCACTCAAAAAGTTGCCAAGTTTTAACTCGACAGCGGCTAGGTTTATATTATTCATAACACAGAAACTCTCCAGAGCCTTGAGTTCCCTGTTGCCGTATTTCTCTTTGTTTTTCTCCGCTTCCTGCCATTCGTACTGCTTGTGTAGCATATTGTAGTACCGGTGCCCCTTGCGATATTTGCTGCGTGCTTCAATGAAACGTTGCTGCGTGAAAAACGAATTACCCGCTTGACGCAAGACGGTCAGAAGTTCCACAAAAGCTTCGGGCTAAGTTATAAATTAATTAATTGCCAGCGACTGTTTTGGCAGCATTTCAGTAACTTACGCTACGCTTCTCGTGCTTTCCCGCCCAATCTTGTGGATATGCCGGCAGTGTATCTGGCGTTCCGTCACAGCATGCAATACCCCAATCTTCACCAGGCGGTATTTCGCCACAGTCGGCGATAACAATATCCAAGGTTGGATCGCCATCGTCTGACGTGTGCTGTTCCATTTCGGCAATAACACCAAGTCCCCGCAGCACGCGCCCCACAACCACATTGATGCCATTTAGATTAGCGCAGTCGACTGTTGTTATAAAGAACTGCGAATTGTTCGTATTTGGTTTGCCATAGTTGGCCATGCTGACGACGCCTTCTTCATTGTGCTGAAATACAGTTGTAGAAGATTAAATTTAAGCATATCGGGTTGCGTTTTACAACTTACCGTAAGCTCAAAGTTTTCATCTTCAAAAACGGGACCGTAAATACTGTCACCGCTTCATCATGGCCAATAATAATAAAAGAACATATATATAAAATATACATTAATAAGTGTCTTCATTCATTACACGTTACCTTGTGCCATCATTATTGACCACATCGCCACTTTGTGCAACGAACACACGCTTGACCTTGTGAAAACGATTTCCCTTGTAGTGCAGAGGCTTGCCGAGTTGCCCTAAACCATGTTCACCGGTGCAAAGCGCGCGAAAATTTTCCGCGGTGCGTGGCACAACATCTTTGCGTAGTTCAATAATGACCCGTCCGGCTGCAGAAATATTTATTCAGTATATTAGCGTTAGTAATTTCTAATTATTTGCACGCAAACTCACCGCTCTCGTTGCCTATGTTAATGTCGAAAAATACAATTGGGTTTGTTGGCTTAACAGGTTGCAATAGAACACTCATTTTGCAAAGCTTCTGGTTGTTGTTAAAGTTATATTGCAGCTGATGCAAAGAAATAAAACTTGGTCAAAAATAGTCGCAGGTGGTTGTGGTATGGCACAATATTTCTTTTAGAAGTTATGCTAAGGCTAAAGGTTAAGTTTTATACGAAATTATGGCTAACGTGTCAGAAATTAAAAAAATAAAAGTTAATTAAAGCGTATTCAAAGAATTAGAACTGCAAACTTTTTCATTAAGCTGAAAGCTTTATAAGAATAGCATATGTTTGTTTTCGTTGAACAGCTGTTACACGTCAATTTAAGTCCACATTAGAATCCACAAGCACTTCTGTCTGTAATCGTTACAAAAGCTGGCGACTACAAAAGGCATAACTTATAATTTCATTTGTATCGTTTTTATTTGAAGTTTTTCAAAAGTGCTAATTGCTACATTAGTTAATAAAATTGTACTAGTATGAACACAAATGGAAAAATATGACTTTTTATTAATTGGCAGCGGCGTAGAACTGTAAAGCGGTCACTTGAGCCATTTGCAGAATGAAACTGAAGCCAGCTCTTTACCGGAGTTTATATACCCATAATTTCTGCATTTTCAATAAACATAAGTCCAATTGTCCAATAATTAAAAATTTTTAAGTATAGGGATATTATGCTCCCAATAACTACTTAATTATATGTTAGACGTGCCTTCTTAATGATTTTGAAATGAATGACAAAGCCTACAAATAAATTATACACAGCGATCTAATCTTGTGGGTAAGCCACAGAGGTAGGGATTGCGGAAAGCTGTTTCCTGACAATGTAATTTATTTACAATTTTTTGATCAAAATAATCAATTTTTAATTTTATAACATTTTTAGGTGATATGCTTCTTTTATATGTTTATATGTTATATGTGGCAAGCCTAGACAATTATTTAAATAAGAAGAAACTGCTAGAATTCCAAAAGAAATCAGTATATAAATATACATTTTACATTTTGCTTGAAAATATATGATTTAGGCCCATTAACAGGAAGTACACTTATTTGTTGTGCAATACTGACAACAAGACTCTTATTTGTCCTTAGGGCTGGGCATTGCTTCAAATAAGAACTGGAACTATGGTGAACGGGACAAATTTTGTAATACGTAGATAAGTAATAATAATTTTATAATATAATATATTTTGTACTAATTGTATTATTTTAAAGAGGTAACGGAGGATTCTGCAAACCAAACTATTTTACATTTTTTGAAATTTTGCATATTTAACAGAAATATTCAATAATTAAATTTATCTAAAAATATAATTGATCGTTGCATGGATATTGATCGGTCTTTATAAAAAAATACCGAGAAAGCGAACTTGCAAGATCTTGTTTAATTAACTGAGACACATATTGTTATGGTAACCAATATACCCTTTAATCGTAAAATCAGTCGTCTCTCCTACTCCTTTCGATGGGTCTCAAAGGTAAATAATTATCATAGTTGCTTATTCAGATAATTTATTTAGTGTGAGAAACGTGGAACTATTTGTTTAGACCCTATTTCGTTGCTAAGGGTGCCCTTAACTCGTATTGGCTATCTGCACTGTAATTAAAGACGAACCCCTCCTCAAGCTCAATGCCCTGAAAAACTGGAAAGCCTACGTACATATATAAATAGATGCGAACGGACTGACGCAATACTAGTAATATTACTTCCGCTGAGAGATCTAGTTCCAAGATGAATAATTTGTTGAATGCTGAACTGGAACTCATTAGTCAAAGTCAACCAATATTGCATAATTTGGTCTTAGTGAATAAGGCAGTGGGTATCAGTTTTGTGCCGCTAAAGTTTTGGGGATTTATACTGAAATGGTAAAGTTATGAAATTATTTTCCACAATCTATTTTGCTATTATTTTCTCAGCAGCCTTAGTACGTTGATAATTTTGCTATGTTTTCTGGTAATGTTTGGTTTGTGCAATAACATACAAAAACATAGTCATGAGGGCTTTCCAGTTTACGCAGAGGTAGGGTCTTAAACTAGAAAAAATTTCTATTTTAATAATTTTCATTTTACGACAGACCATTATGCTGCTATTGCAATTGCAAATTGGACTAGTCAAGAACTTTTACTTGCATTGGAAACGAAAGGACTACTATGCGTTGTTGCTCACAGCGGAGTCAAATGAGTTGTTGCAAAATCTAGAAATTTTCCAACTGAATATCATTAACAAGGCGCAACTCGGTGAAGAAATCAGTAAAATTCTGCAAAGGAATAGATACAATATCCACTTTCAAATAACGTATTTTGCGGGCACGTTTTTTGGCCCGATATTTTATTACATAGTCAAGCCCTTCGTACATTACGTGTATGAGTTTTATTACTTGGCTAACCGGGAATTTCATTTGCCCTTACGTAAGTCATAGCAACGAAGTTCCTTAGTTAACTCAAAAATTTTTCTTTACAATTTTTCAGCCTTTGAGGTGCTCATACCTGCATGGCAGCTGCCTATCTTTGAGTTTCCTCCCTTCGCTCTGCGGTTCATAATCATTCTATTTCAGCCCTACTGCTGCGGTTTGAGTAAAGAAAGAAAAGAATGTATTTCATAGACTGTAGTTATCAAAATGAAGTTCTATTCCTAACAGGCACCATAAGCTTCGATGGTGCTTTCATTGGCTCTACCATGCATGTCGTTGCGTTGCTGCGTGTGCTTCGCCATTTGCTGCACTGTGCCACGGACGCAGACCGAGTGCCGCAGCATCAGCGCGAGCAGTATTTGCTTATCTGCGTAAAACTCTACGCGCGCATTGCTAAGTAAAAATGCATAAAGGGTCATATATAATTAATTTTATTAAAATTTAAATTCTTTCCTTAAAAATCTATCAGCTACCACGCTGCCATCGATCGATTCTTCAAGCATGTTTTATTAACGCAATATGTCAGCAGTTGTCTCATAATCTGCATTGTGCTGTACAGAGCTAGCTTGGGATTGGTGGGTACACATATGCTTATCCTTAAAATAAAAAAAAAACTCAGGTTGTTTAAGATTCATATAAATCAACTAAACAGGAATCGGATGTGGCTTTACTTATAAAAATGTTGGCTTATTTAATGGCCATTGTGCTGGAGATGATTATTTTTAATTTTGATGCCCAAAAGGTCACCACTGAAGTAATTTTTTACTATAAGCTCTTTGTATTTTAATGTACATGGTTTGCATATTTTTTTAAGTGTGAACGTGTGCGCTCGGCCTGGTTCGACTGCGCTTGGTACAATGAATCCTTACAGTTTAGGTACATCATACGCATGATGTTGCTTTTTACGCAGCGAAACTTTGTAATGAGTGTTGGCGGCTTTGCGCAGATGTCGCGTAATTTCTTTTTGCAGGTGATTATAATAATATATGTATACATTTTTTTTTTATATAGTGCAACATTATTTTTTACTTAAAGATTATGCGCATTAGTGGTAACTTCTTTTTGCTGTTGCGAAATGTTAATAGTAAATCGTGAAAAAGGATCATGGTAAGGTCTTAAAGAAAAGTGTATCTTTTAAGTTGAAGTTAAAGATTTATCCATCACAATTGGCTTTCTTATTCAATTGGTTACAGGACTTAGCAATTAATTTCAACAATTTATTAAAAAGTTCTTCATGAAATAAAATAATATTATAACGTGTTCGGTTGGAAAAATAAATGGAAATTATTACAATTTTTTTTTTTATTTTACTTATTTAACTTCTCTAACGTCTATGAAAAGTATTTTCCTTTATAGATAAGAAACTTAAGTGGCGTTTGTTGAGGCTGTGGTTAAGACACTCTACTTTACGTTTACCAGCTGATACCAGAATAGCAGCGATTTTACAGTATGGTTCTTCTGCAAGCAACACTAATAAATCAACGGATTTATGAAATTAAATTTATCGTTTCTTGTCAATCGATTGCCATTATATTAGTTGCTTCCTGGCTTGGTATCGATATCATTCTCGTATGATACATAGGTAAATGTGGATACTGAACAATAATTCAATAATAAGCATATCCCACACTGTTATATTATTTAATTATACGTTATTCGTGCATTTAACATTTCACAACAAAAGGGAAAGGGTTTACCGCAGACACCAACGCATAAATTATGCACCTTGATGAGCTAATTAATAAGCAACAGGGTTTGTGGTTTCAAAGAATTATGAAATGGAGGCTACGAACCAGAACTGAAAGCTTTTGAGCTGTGAAGCCAAAAAATTAGAAAAACATAAGGTGATCCTTGAAATAATGTAAATGAAATTGAATCATGCACCGAAATTATTTAAAGCATACATTATGTGTATATATAGCAGACATTGTATTTGATGTGCCACAAAATGAAATTGATATTGACATTCTTCGTTTTTTGGGCAAGGAAGACCTAATAAAAATCATTTAAAATATTTTTTGGGTATTGCACTTAAATTGTAACTATTTGGATAGTTCAAAATGCTTTACTATGGAGCCCTAAACTCGCTTTGTCTATTTACACTATAATTATTGACGAAACCCATACCAATTACATCTTGCACAAGACTTGGATAACTTGCGTATATATAAATGATTACTTAAAGACTGATGCATTATTAGTAATAATATTGACTCCAGTAGAGAGACTCGTATTGGTGCAAGATGAATAATTTTCTAAACAGTGAATTGGAACGCAATACCAAGCAAAGTAAACTGATTTTGAATAAATTGGTTTTGGCCAATAAGGCGATTGGCCTTAGGTTGATGGCCCCGAAACGTTTTCGGCTGGTTGCTGAAATGGTGGGTTGTGAATATTGTTATGAACGATCACTTAAGCAACAATGTCCTCACAGCCTCAACATGCTGATCATTCTAGTCTGCTTTGTTGGTGTTTATACTTTTCTATTGAGTGTTGGCGGCTTTGCCACAATGTCACATAATTTGTTTTTACAGGTAAGCTGAGTTTTCATAGTTGGTTTTTTTATGTATAACTTTATATTCTCTTTTAAGATTATGCGCATAAGTGGCAATTTCTTTTTGCTATTAAGAAATGTCAATATGAATTCCTAAAACGGAAGAGGACTTTAATATTTTGAAATAACATATGATGCAAGTCACCCTCATTACAAGACATATACATTTTTATTTGAATGAGTTACTTAATAACAATTAAGATCAGAATGTAATTGACATCAAATTTAAAATATGTAAAGTTTCACTTATAGAAAGTCAATAAAATATAAACAATTCTTTTCTTAGTTCTACTTGGCCCTAAGTAAAATATTTTGTTTTTGATATTTTTGTCCGTATAGTATGTAATGTAGAAAACTATACCAAATGCGGTGCATAGGGGGTTCTCCGTGACTATTCATATGTGTGGCTATGAATAGAGGGGACCTCCTATTTAACGTGGGTTCTTAACGACTGTTTTATTTAGAATAAAAAATTTCTTCTAGCTTGAGGATTACTTCTTCTAACATATTCAGTGCTAGGGTGAATGTCTCCGCCGGGGTTTGAACCTCGAACTTTGCGCATCAGAGCCCATAAGCGGCATAAGTTATATTCTAATACAGTAATATTCATATAAATTTACTATTTGAAGAATTTAAGATTTTAAAGGTCAGTAACTCTTTTATAGCTTCATTTCTTTAATATTTTGTTATAATAATGTCTTATAAAAAAAAATCTCAGAGAGCTCTGTTCATCGGTGCGAGAAGATGGAAGTTGGCGTTTGTTGCACGATAATGCGCCGTCTCATCGATCGACGCTTGTGTCCGACTATTTGACCAAAAATCACATTTTAACCATCAACCACTCCCCGTATTCACCTGATATGGCACCGTGCGACTTCTACCTTTTCGGAAAAATGCATTTGCCGATGAAAGGAAAGCGTTATGCAGACGTAGAGGCCATTCAAAAGGCTTGCACCGATGACAAAAACATACTGACACTTAAAACGCAATAACCTCACTTCCAATAGATGAAATGTCATGAAATTTTTACTGGAAGTCGATAAACGATAGCAGATTCTAACGCACCAGTTGACATATAGATGGCGCCACTAGAGGGCGCTAGATTCAAAAAGTCCTGTTTACTTTCGAACTCACCTTGTACATTCCTTTCTTCCATATATGTGTATATGTGCATGCACCTTGATATTGAATAATTATTTAAAAAAACAATGTCCTCCCATTTTAAGTACGTAATTATATATTTTTGGCATCATATTTAAACAGTAAGGCTTACCCTCAGACACCAACAAACCAATTACATACAATAAGTTGATTAGCACGCAACGGGGCTCTGGCTTTCAGCAAAGCATGATTCGGTTGTGAACTTGAACTGAAAGTTAGTCCCATTTCCAGCCTTAATTCTTTATGCTTTTTGTAAAATCAAAGTTGAAAAGTGGAAATCAGTTCAGTTCCGAAAGAGTTGTTAATGCTGCCCTAAACCATGCCATGTCATGTTTGCCTACACTATAATTAATGCTGAAATCCGTGCCAAGCACAACACGCAGGAGACTTGAAGAACTTATATAAATAAATGCGTAAGGACTAACGCATTATTAGTTTAAATATTTACATCACAGTCACTCGTAAGGCTGCAGGATGAATAATTCGCTGAACGATGAACTGGAATGCAATACCAAACAGAGTCATCTGATTTTACATAAATTGGTTTTGGCCAATAAGGCGCTTGGTATCAGTTTGAAGCCTCCGAAACGTTTCGGTTGGTTGCTGAAATGGTGGGTTTTGAATGCATTAATGAAAGAAAATCGCATTAATAAGGTTCTTACAGCATCAACAATTTGATTGTTTTTCTCTGCTTTGTGGTTATGTTTGGTTTGTACAACAACATCTACAAACATAGCCATGAAGGATTTCCGGTTTACGCAGAGGTAGATATATTCTATTAAAGTAAATGGACATTCTACTTTACAGTCTTTTGCAAATATTTTTATTTTTTAGACTATAATGCTCCTCGCACAATTGAAAATTTGTCTTGTCAAGAATTTCTACTTTCAATGGAAACATAAGGATTTCTACGATTTGTTGAACAAAGCGGAGACAAGCAAAGTGCTGCAAAATTTGGAAATTTTTGAGTTGGGTTTAACGAACAAGGCGTTGCTCTCCAAGGAAATTGGTGAAATACTGCAGCAGAACTGGAATGACATCAACTTCCAAATAACATATTTTGCGGCCGGTTTCTTTAGTCCCATTATTTACTATTTTTTCAAGCCCTTCGTACATTACTGGTATGAGTTTTACAATTTGGGCCATCGCGATTTTCATTTGCCCTTCTGTAAGACATAAAAAATATGTTTTTTAGTTAAATTCAATATTTATTGCATCTTTTTTAGCTTTTGAGGTTCTCATACCGACGAGGCAACTGCTCAACTTAGAGTTTCCACCCTTCGTAATGCGGTTCATAATTATTTTGTTCCAACCTTGGTTATGCGGTTTTAGTTAAATAAATATTCAATTGTGTTCATTGGCTGGTCTAAATTTTCTATATACAATTCTCTTCCTTACAGTTACGGTAAGCTTCGATGGGGCCTTCATAGTTTCCTCCATGCATGTTGTTGCATTGTTGCGCGTGCTTCGCCATTTGCTGCGCTGCGCCACGGACGAAGACCGAGTGCCGAAGCATCTGCGCGTGCAGTATTTGAGCATCTGCGTGAAGCTCTACGCGCGCATTGCCGAGTAAGAAATGTCGTCGACTGGTTTAATTTTTATTTAGCAATGAAACTTTAATATGCTTAGCTACCACGACTTCATTGACCGTTCGTTTAAGAATATTTTACTGATGCAATACACCAGCAGTTGTCTGATCATCTGCATTGTGCTGTATAGAGCGAGTTTAGGATTGGTAAATTGAAAGATTTCTTTTTTAACGAAAAATTAAAAAGAACTTACTCGATTACTATATATTTTACTAGGAATCCGATATTACTTTGCTAATCAAAATGATAACATATCTCACAGCCATTACAGTTGAGATGGTCGTCTTAAATGTTGATGCGCAAAAGGTCACCACTGAGGTAAATATTTGCTTTACACTACTCGTATATACTATAGTAAATAAATTAGTAACTGAATCTGGTATACGCTGTACTTTGTCCTTAGTGCGAAACTGTGCAAATGGCTTGGTATGAGTGCGCTTGGTATAATGAATCCTTGCAGTTTAGATACATCATACGCATGATGTTGCTTTTTTCGCAGCGAACCTTTCTATTGAGTGTTGGAGGCTTTGCCACAATGTCACATAATTTCTTTTTACAGGTAAGTGTGTCGAATTATTATTACAAAATATTTTAACCTAAATGCAAAACTGTTTTTATTTTTTAAGATTATGCGGATAAGTGGTAATTTCTTCTTGCTGTTACGAAATGTTAATGGCAATGCTTGAAATATAAATCATGTATTAATAATACGCAGTGTATTATGTTAAGGAAAAATAAATATTATTTGGTCAGAATAATAAATATTGAAATACGTTAATAAAAATAGTTTCAACGATCTAATATTAAATGTTTATATCTTACTTAAAGATAAACACAGAATTTGACATTTACCAATATTTTTTTTTTTAAAGCATTCGTCAGTTTAAGATAATTTAATTGAAGACTTCCTAAATGGTTAAGTGAATTTTTCGATTTTTTAATATTTGATTTGGTATTACTATTACAAAAAGAAAAAAAAAAAGAAAAAAAATCCTCATATTATGTCGATATTATATAATATTTTTCTTTGCATAAACTTAGCAATTAATTAAATAATAGCGTATTGCTACACAAAAAAAAAAATGCCAGTTTTTGTCGAATAATTGCATAGGTTGTTATATTCCCAAATAATAATTTCATAAAACCGCAGGTTAGCCTTGCAAATTTATCGTATAAAAATAAACTCCACCCACAAAAAATGGCAAGCTGTCAAGTGGCTATAAAAGTCGCAAGCGGTTTCGCAACCAACTGCAGTTTGGTAAAACTTTGGACCTTGCAGGAATTGAGTAAAACGAAACCAAATAAAGAAAAAACAAAAAATGATTTCCATCAAAGCGGAAAATCCTTTGCTTAAGGAACTAAAGCGCATCGAGTTACTAAAATTGAGGGGCTTAACCTTATTCGAATGGTGTAACTACGTCGTGGGCATTAATGTGGCACCAGCGTTGCGCAGCAGTGTTCCTTGTGGCTTGTAAGCTTTAAGTTTGCTTTGTCCATTTGGATGACTTCTCCAAGTGATTTGCCATTTTAGCATTTTGTTCTTCGCGGTGTTCGCGTCCATGTCCGTTGCCATTAGTCTGGTGTGTTTCATAGTTGAACATTTCAATTGCTCCTTTACCGTATATTCAGAGGTTTGTAAAAATTATTATAAAAGTTTGCAGTCTTTTTTTTGTTTTATTATTTTTTATTTTCAACAGGCGATGATACTTTCATTGCAACTGACTATGGGTGTGATAAAAATCGTTTACTTTCGTTGTCATATTACTGAGGTAAACAGTATGATGCGCCTGGCCGAGTCGGGTGCAGTGCTGCATGGTTTGGAGATTTTCGAGCTGGGTAGAGCATTTCGCCAGAACATTATGTAATACATTGGTTAACATTTTGCTTTTTCAGATATACCCGACAAAGCATACTTGAGCGCCGAAATAGGCCAAATACTATTGGATACTTGGCACAATTTGAATCGTCAGGTGACGGCATTCTTTGTCGCCGTTTGTCTGCCCGTCTGGTGGTATATAGTGAGACCCTACTTTCAATATATCTACGATTGTCATATACAAGAGCTGGAAACATGCGAATTGTCACTCAGTAAGTTTAAGACATTGTCTATGTAAGTAGCTGTTACAATTTTGGCGATTCAAAGCTTATCCAGCAATTGTGCCACATTTGACATTTGGCCGACATGAGTATCCTTCGTACATACTGCGTTACTATTTGCTGCAGACGGGTCCCCTTTGGTGTGGGCTGAGTAAGTTACCTATAATAGATAAGTCTTACTTTTTTCAAGCTAATCACAAGCCATGGCCAGCTGTTTACATCTTTAATAGTTTCTTCATAATCACAACCGTACACGAGGTGGGTCTCATACGTGCGCTGCGCTTTCTCGTGTGTAATTCGACAAACGATGCTCTGGTGCCGAAACATTTAAGAAATGCCTACTTAAGCAGCTGTGTTAAGCTTTACGTGCGTATTGTCAGGTGTGTTTGCCATATAAGCTGTTTCAAATGACTGTGAAGTTATAATGTGGGTTTGCAGGTATCACGCACGCATTGAGGCCTTCT
Source organism: Stegana nigrithorax (assembly GCA_037044495.1). NCBI lineage: Eukaryota > Metazoa > Arthropoda > Insecta > Diptera > Drosophilidae > Stegana > Stegana nigrithorax. The sequence continues at coordinate 25,951 of JBAMBQ010004817.1, forward strand.
TTAAGTACATCATACTCGTGCAGTGCGCCTGCAGTTGTCTGCTCATCTGCATGCTGCTCTATAAATTGAGCATGGGCTTGGTAATTTGGCGCACTCAGTAGCTTATTGTAATGCCGTTTTACTTTTGAACTTTGCTTTTTAAGAATCTGGAATATGCTGTGCTGGGCATGATCATGACCTATTTGACTGCCATACTAATGGAGATCAGTCTGTACAACGTCAATGCGCAGCGTGTCGAGACCGAGGTAACTTTGAATTTAGTCTGTACCTTTGGTAGCTGCCTCAGCATGCTAAGCTGGCTTTACTAATTGCAGAGTGAGCTGTTGACACTTGATTGGTACAACTGTCAGTGGTACAATGAATCGGCACAGTTCAAATTTATTATACAAATGATGATCTTGTTCAAAAATCAATCGTTCGCTCTGAGCGTGGGTGGCTTTACGCAAATGTCGCTCAAGTTGCTGTTGTTGGTGAGAGTCTATGCCAGTTGAGCGTTAATTTGCTTTTAAACATTTTCATTTGCCAGGTCTTTCGCCTAAGCGGTAATTTCTTTTTGTTGTTGAGAAATGTCAATACAAATGCTTGAAAAAATTCTACCAATTTTATTTCTATATGCTGTTTGTGTCTTCTAGAGACTATTAATATAATAATAATAAAAGCTTTGTTTTTTTACTTGGAAAGTAGCGATAGTTAAATGGTACGATCGAGAGAAGGATAGGGAAAATTGAATTTGAATAAATTTTAGTTTATACATAAATTTAAAATTATTGCATATTCTGGCATTTACGAAATGCCAATCAAAGTCGCGAGCTCATGATCTTCGGTAATGCGCTAGAGAAGTTGCTATAACACGTCACCTGGCGGTCATTTTTGATGGTTGAAGTAGTTGCAGTCGATGCTTTTAAGCACATGACCGTTTGTAAAAGGTGCTGGAATTAAAATCGGAGTTTTTTGAATTGGCCACGTAATTTATAGAATTTATAAATGAAAACTCAAAGCTAGTGTGCGATAATAGGTTTGTTTATTAAGAGTTGAAGTTAAAGGTTTTTGGAAGCAATAGGCGGAGAAAAATGTATAAATTGCAGTTTTAAAAACTTTTCTTGTAGTGTAAAAAGGGGAACAGCAGTATATAAATTCTGAAATTTAGTTTTGAGGCACAAAGTTCTACAAAGGCAGGGTCTTTACTTATTCTCGTCTTCAATATTTATTTTTATAATATTAACCACTGGACTTGGCGACGCTGGACTTTCGTTTTCCACTGACGTGTCTTGGTTTGGCTTCGGTTGTTCTACAATGCACTCATCACTGCCAGTTGTGCTTATCGTAATTATCGGTATATTATCCGACCAATTGGAGGCTTGAGAGTCCTGCCTCATGGCCATAGGGCGCTCCGAAGTACGAAGTCTTTGTGATGTGCTACGCGTGGGAAACTTAATTGGTCCAGGTTGATCCAACTCTTCCAGATCTTCGAAAGTGGCTAGCTTAGGTGTCGGTGGCGCTGATGGCATTTTAATGGGAATGGGTGCAGCCTCACTGCTAGCTATAATCAGTGGCAGTGCTATGGCTGCCTCGGTAGCCTCTGGTGTTGTGGGTATGTCGATGGCAGTGCTTGGCGTGGTGCTTAACACTAGAGTTGGCGAGGCTGTGATAGCTGGCAACGGTGTAGATGTGCTGGCCGCTGCCAGCTCGGCTTCTGCCTGTTCTTCTTCTCTCTTAAGATTAACGGCTTCGCGCATTAGTGTAAGCAACGAACCGATTTTTTTGCGCCCCTGACGTGAAAGTTGTGCAATTCTCTCGGCATTGGCTTGTCGCAGACCGGCTGCTGAATTGAGGAATGCTGGTAAAGGCGACGACGGAACTGCAACCACAACAGCGGTGCTTGTCGCCAATTCACTGTTAGGATTTTGCACATCGGTACTAGGCACTGAGGGTATACCGACAGGTTTGCCTAGTTGGCTTTTGCTTTGTTCAACAGTTTTTTCATCGAATTTGAATACTTCTGGTTCGTTTTTGACTGAGGGGCTAGGTGTAAACCTAAATTTGGATTTTCGAAATTTAAATTTACCGATGCCGATTTCGCTGAGCTGACCTGGTGACTTGGCTAGATCAGGCGAAGTTTCATTGAAATCACTTAGTGGCTTTTTCTCGTCGACGACGACGAAATTACTTTTGGGTGGAGAACTATATTTCTTACGCCGGCTATCTCTGAACGACTTTGCTCTCGAAATCAGCCCAGAAGTAAAATCTTTCGGTTTCTGCTGCTTTCTTTCCTCTTCACGCTGCTGGCTAAATAAACTTGCACGCCTTTCGCTGACAATGCGTGACTTAATATCAGGATCATTATCGTCCGCAGATTCGTATGGCGGTGGGGGCTTTGGCTCGCCTGATTTTTGATCTTCTGAAGGCGATTTAGGCTCCTTTTCTTTTTTCTCCGACTTCTCAACCTTAAATCGACTTTTAGGATGTGTTTCCTTAGCAGCCGCACTACTTAAGTTGGGTCCGCTGGGCGCCATGGAGGCAGCACGTGCTCTTTCGCTCTTTGCAATCTGTACGATGTCGATAAGTGAGGGTTTGCGTGTTTTACGTATTTGCTGTAGACGTGATATGCCAAAGCGTTTATCCTTGGCCTCTTCATCGTGTGGCAGCGAGTCTTGATGTTCCGTGTCCGTGTCGTCATCGTCGCGATTTTGACGCGCTATTGAGTCCTCATCCGATGTAGCCGAACTCTTGCGTAATGCTTTCTTCATGATGCGTGAGATGAGTTCTGGGGACCAAGAAGAATATATTTACACTATAGGACTTTGAAATTCGCTCTTAATACTCACCTCTTCGTGCTTGATTCTTATACTCTTCTGTATCGAATTCAGGTGGTTGCGTCGGTGTCACCGGAGAGGAAGCCTCCAAGACCTTACGCCAGCGATTCGTTAGCGTTGTGGTTGTGGGCTCCGCTTGCTTAACCTCGGGTACTTTGAATATTTTCTTGCGTTCCTCTTCACGTTCCTTTTGTAATTGTGTGCGCAGATCTTGATTGGCTTCACGCAGTGCGCCCGTTAAAGATATCAGATAGTAGATGATCAGTATGAGAAGAAGTAGCAACGGTATAATGGTACTCGAGGATGTCAGATAGTCCAGTGGCTCGTGCAGTTGCCTGTAGTGAGTGATTTCAATCAGCATTACCCTTCAAGCTACATATGTGTCACTTACTTGGGTAGTGCATTCCTCGTCGTATTCGTTATAAATTCGGCAATGCGATTGTACTCAGAGAAAGGCCCGCAGTGCCAAGAGGGTCGCAGCCAGACAATTGCATAGCCCACGGGTAACACACAAAGAAAAAGCATTGTGAGCAGCAGCGATAGGTAAAAATTATTCGATTTTGATGCTCTGAAAGTGAGTGAAAATAAAGCAACAACACAACAAAATCATTTTCAACGCCTTAAAGACTTATCATAACTGCCAACCCTCCCGTGACTTACTTGAAGACCACTTCGTGGGGCACATTACATGTTAGCACAATCCATGAGCGGAAGTACATCATTATCATCAATTTCACCAGGTTGATGAGCACCAAGCCAGGCGAGAAGAAAATACCCATCCACACTTGCCCCTGGTTATTAATCAAAGTCAATATATTCTCAGCTATCTTGAAGTCGCCATACTACAAAAGGAACAAAAAGGAGTAGCATATGAAGGCATATAGTCATAATTCATAATTCTTGCTGTGCGCCATTGTCCTTGTTGTGGTTCTACTTTGTGTGTATGTGTGTGTCTATGTGTGTGTGTGTGTGTTCTTATGACTGTTGACTTACCTGCGGAAACGTTTTCTCCATATCCCAGCACCAGTTCTGATTCACATAGCGCACAAAGAGCGCGCGCAGAAAGTCTATGCAAAGTGGCGCAACAATAGACATTAGCTGCAGGCGAACGCAGGACAAAAAGGATATTAAAACGCTTGGCTTACTCAGTTAAGCAATTTTTAATGAAGTTACTTTAAGTAATCTCAGCAAGTTGCCTGCAAGGTATTTAATAGTTTTGCATGCAGCCACTAGCCACCAGGCGGCCAGGACACGCGCGCATGTTGCAAACTTAAGGACCTACTTTTATTGCTTGGCTACTTAAAACTTTGTGCACGTAAGACATAAACAAAGCACATGCTTTTTTTTATTGCATATCACGGCTGCTGTCAGACTGCAGCGACTTTGTTAGCCCTGATTTGTTTAAAGCTTACTTCGAAGTTTGTTGCAAGTGTGCGCAGGCACTCAGGACACTCAGGCAGAGACGCAGACAAGCCGGCTGCCGATGTCGCGCGGGTTGCCACAAATACTCGTTTACAACTATGCATAGTTTTGTTTGACAACACACCCGAGCTGGGGATTAGTTGCCAGAATTTACGCACGAACACACTCAAATTCCCAAACTCAATTTCCCTTTGCAGTGTTTTTCCTTTTCGTTTGAGTTTTGAGTTTTGCAAGAAGGCGCCGGCAAGGATTGAACTTTATCTATTTCGGGCAAATCTCTTGAAATAGTTTTCGTTTGTTCAACTTGCCAGGGTGGTTATGCTGATGAAATAATCAAATATCGCTTACTTTTGTGTATGCATAAGCATAAATTAACATGGGACCGCTGCATTACGTTTTCATTTTTAAGTTTACAAAGTTGTACACTATAAAAAAAAAATTGGGTAAACGACTGTAAGTTGGTTTAAGTAAGGACATTAAGGGATTAAAGAAGTTTAAAGGCAGTTTTTGAAAATTTAAGTTGTTTGTTAATCTGAGATTATTTTCAATGAGGATCTCAGCTAAGGACTCATCAAAAAGGAACCGTGGCCACTTGTTATGTTGCAAAAAGTTTTTTCAAGGCGATAGGAACTTCTAGAGTCCTATAAATTCTTCTCATATAATAACTGTTAGCATGGTTAACCAAATTTGTATTTGCTCCAAATGTAATTTGCCTTGTCTCGTATGCCTCAACACAAATTTCTTGCAACAAATCCGCTTTTAATCTTAAGGAATTTATCTGTAAGGAACTGGCATAAAAATAGATAAGAACTTTTGAAAAACTTTTATGCGCTTTAGAAAAGGATACGCATGCAATTTTCCTATCTCAGTATTCGCCTTCAATTTTGCGACACGCTTTAGTCCAAACAACTGTTTTATTTATTAAAACACTTCTGACTACTGTGCAGCACACACAATGACACAAAAAAAATAAAAGAAATCCCATTGAAATAAGTGCGAGTATTATCCGTTACAAAAGTACAAACAAAAGGCATTCATGGGCTAAAACAACAACAACAACAACAGTAACAATGTACCCATTAGGGTCAAGTGCTTAGGCAACAAATCCTTACAAAAAATTTTACACCGAAAAATCTTGTAAACTTTTTTTCAGTTATTTGGTAAACTTTGCCGGGATTAACTTGCGATTTATTTGCACGGACTTATGACTTGCGTTCTCCTTCCGCGTTGCCACACTTTCCCACTTTCCCACTTCCCTACATCATCGCACTTCGTTTCACTCTTCACTCGCTCTTTTGCTGCCGATTTGTTGTTTGTTGGTGTTTAACGCAATGCGGCAATGTTAATTTACTTGTAGTCCTGTAGACTCGGCTGGACCGAAAACTTGTCTGACTTTCTCAACAAGTATTGATATACAAACAACATTAACCACAACAAGAACAACAACAACAACAACAACAAAAACATCAACAATAACAAGAAACGTAGTTATGGCCCCTGCAGTGCGCAAACAGGACTCAGTTGGCTGGCGAGCTCAGTTGGCAATATCGATGAAAGGCAAACTTGAGAACAAGTTCAAAAAGTTACAAATAAAATGTAAATGCCAAAAAGTGAATAACGAAAAAATAAATTTTATCGTACTCAAACGCTTTAAGCATCGTCGCCGTTGCCGTTGCCTTTGCCTTTGTAGGTCCTTTCTTTGGCAACTCTGCTGGCAAAAGGACGGCGCTTTGCCAAGCAAACGCTCAAAGGCAGCTGCTTTGCCAAAACGTCGATTATTTCAATAGATTTTCGTGTATTTTTATTTTTCACAGTTTTTTCTCGCATTTTCTGCTTTGTATATGAGTATTTTTTTTTTTTTCGTCCTTTTCATGCGACGTACGTACAGCACCCGAGAGATGATTATGATAAAATACTTTTGGGGTTTTAGTCGAGTCGAGTCGAGTCGAGTTGATTTGGTTTTGTTTCTTTTTGCTGCTGTTGCCTGTGGCTTTGCACAGTAGCAGAGCAGTAGGGCAGAGCACACAGTGGGTGGCAGTGAATGGGCATTGGGTAGAGGGCTGCGGGTGGCTGCGGGGCTGTGGTAGTGTCAAAATTGATTTTGCGTATCAAAATATTGCATGCTGCTTTGGTGTGTAACGCTTATCTAACAAATTTTCCAAAACGGAAAACAAATTTTTCGTTAAATTTTCCGGATAATTTAGCTAAACGGGATTTCAAATGTACTCTTGTTGTTGTTATGGTTATTGTTGTTGTTTTTATTTGTTTAGCATATTTTTTTTGGCAGACAGCTTCAATGTAGTTGTTGTCGTTGTTGTTGTTGTTGTTGTTGCGGCTGTTGTAGCCATACTTGCCTGCCGCTTTTTATTTCTGGCTGAATAATATTCTAACTTAAATAGATTTTGATTTGAGCGCACGCAGGCAAAGATTCTTAAAGACCGGAAATGTGTGTGCATTTGGGAAACGGAAATTGATTGCTGTTGATGGTGATAAATTTCTTAGCGGCATTAAAAAACAAAAAAAAAAAAAACCATACAAAAATATTACCGACTATGCACATGGCAGGAAGCGTCTTTCACAAAGCAGCATAAATTATGTTCAAGTGAACGCCTGTGCAGGTGCGCAATTATCTCAAAGATTGAGATGCTCCATAGAATGGGCTGCGCTGTCTAATGAAGCCTAGATGACACAACTCAAATAAACAAATGGCAGAGTAGCCCTTACTACATAGCTACCAGCTCGGGGGAATATTTTGTAGTTGATAAATGTGCAGCTTGGAACAATCAAATCTGCGACTTGGATATCTTAAAGCAAGTGGGGCTAAGGGGCTGATTTACTAATGACCGTAGTAGATATGAAATTTCCAATGAGCCAACTATTTAATAGCTTTCACTCACCCCATCAAAAACAATAACCTTCGACAGCTCCTGTCCGAGTGAGGTCTCCCAGCACATGGACGTCAGATTCTTTTGTATCTCCTTCAGTGTTTGTCGCACACCTTCCAATTGTAAGCTCTTCAGCTTCAACGGCGACAGTGTGGTTGTGGCCAACTCAGTGCCATACATGGGCGTTGTGATGCCGATACCATCGGCCAGATCTCCTGGATTCTTCTCACAAATCGTAATGATGCAGTAATCAAAATTCTTAGCATCCACCTCATCGGCGTCATAGTAGATGGTGCGACCCACATCGGCAATGTTCTCGTAGCCAATAAAATAGGGCGTACTCTCGTAGACGTCGTCATCGCTTGAGCTGGTCGAGAAGCTGGTGCTGCTGTCAGTCGCTGCGGTCGGTTCATCCGACACAGTGGATGTGGAGAATGTCGTTGTGTATTCTGTGGTGGATGTTGGCTCCTCGCTGCTTGTCGTTTGTTCTTCCGTTTGCAGTGTTGACGACTCTGTAGTGCTTGGGTTTGTTGTTGTTGTTGTTGTTGTCGTAGTTGTTGTCATCGTAATGGGTATATCGTTGTATATGGGCGTTGTTGTTGTCGTGGCTTGTGTGGTCAGATTGTGTTGTCGTTTGCTATATTTGCTCGGGCGTATCGTTTGCAGTTGCTGTCCAAAGGGTAAGAATCGTTCAGCACCCCCGCCCCCACCCACACCCAGACTATTGCCAACTGCATTGTCTTGTGCCACCTCGGTGACTGCTCGGCTGTCTCTCTCTCGCACATTTAATTGCGCTTCAGCGGTTGGCGCTGCTCGAGCTTTGCGTGTTAGTGTGTCGCTGCCTCCTGGGTCAACGTAATCATCATACTCAATGGTTGATGTTGTGGTTTGCTCATCAGCTGCAATTTTTTCCAACGGTAGACCGTCAAAATAATCCATAAACTCGAAGATGCTATCATTGCCGGGCGCTGCAGTTGTCGTCGTCGAGCTTGGCGTGTAGTTGGGCGATGTGCTGCTCGCATCTTCATTGGATGTATAATCATATTCCTCGAAAGTTGCAGTCGCCGTAGCTACAGTTGTGTTTGTTGTTGGTTTCGGTGTAGTCGTCGTCGTCGTCGTTGTAGTTGTTGTTGTTGATGTGGTCGTTGCCGTAGTGGTTGGCGTTGTTGTTGTTGGTGTCGTCATCATAGTCGATTGCGTTGTGGGCCTTGACCAGACCGTCGTCGACGGTGTGTCTGTCATTAGCGTTGTTTCTGGTGTCATCGGCGTCGTTGTCATTGGGGACATGGCGCTTGTCGTCAGATTGAGTAGAAGTAAAGTTGTCGTGATATTTCGTGGAGTCAGTGTGATGCGTGAGGGTTTTGAGCATTTAAAGGTAATGTTTTGGCATTTCAGTCGATTCATGGTGCTGTAGAGCGCTGTCGCCGCCGACTTGAACAGCGCCTCAGTGGTGCTGCTGCCAAAGTAATCACTTGCGCTCGAGGAGTATAGCGTCGATATGGCGTCCGTTGTGCTCGTATCATCATATCCCAATGTTGTTGTGGCCATCGTTGTTGTTGTTGTTGTGGTTGTCGTTAGTGCGCGCAACGTCTCAATCGATGACAGCAGCTGCTCCAGTTCCATTGTGGAACTGTCATTCTTCACCTTCAACTCTTGCAGCGGCTTCTCTTTGCTGTTAATCTTATAGATGAAGGAGAACATGAGCGAGTACAGATTCAGCATATTCAGAATCATGATGCTGTGTGATAATTAATTTTAATTCATCTTAGTAAATGTTAGTGTTATTTATGTTGGATGCCTTACCGCGCCAATTGCAGACGCAGCTGTTTACGTGGATGCCAGTTCTCGAAGAGACCCAAGGCCTCGAATATCATAGGCAGAAAGAAGGAGAGCAGCGTCATTGTCACGTTTACCGCATTGCGACTCAGCCAGTTCTCATGATGTGCCCACTCTTCAGATCTATTGGTATTGATTCATTTTATTTCATTTGTTTTAGCAAAGTTGCCATGCATGGTTACTTACTTGTTCACCAGCCAGACCACTGTGTAGCCTGAGGTTATTAGCAAGGCCAATATCAGTATATTGACCAATATGCGCTGCAGTATGATGCGCCAGCTTATGGACAAAAATAAACAAAAAAATAGAAAATAAAATTATGAAATAAATACAAAGCCCAAAAAATATAATTTACTCACTTGCGATTATCCTTTTTCTTTTCAGCCTCCTCAAGTAATGCCTCCTTGAAGCCAACCACAACCGATGCTATGCGATTGTGTGCGGTCTCAGCATGGCCTGCGCAATTATGAATATAAGTCTTCGGCATAGCTTCTTATTTAAATGGAATACAAACCAATCATGAAATCCCAACCCGTAAATAGTTTCCAGGAGAAAACGCATTCATCGTCTTTGGATGAAAGTTTCGAATTTCGTGAATTCTCCGCCATTCTAAGTGCGAACGAGAAACATATAGAAATCGTCTTGTAGAAATTTATACAGTATGCTACAACAACAATGACTACAACAAATCAATCTCTGTTATATTGAGTAAAGTTAAGCACTCGCAATAATTGCATTTGCCTGCGCCTATTCACAGGGCCAGCAGCCACAAAAGCACCAAAACACAAAAAGAGCCCACTCGGCAATAATGAAAATCCCCAGCGTTTTGCTCTGGCACAGCGAAGAGCGCACAGCGCCATTGCTAATCCCTAATAAATAAAATTCAGTTGCGGCGGCGGCAATCGACAACAACAGAGCGAAACAATCTGCCAGACAGCATGCCAGGCACGTCGCAAGTTCATGAATCCAATACACTTGGCTGCTCCCGCCAGTCAGACGATTGCAGCATTCGTCGGCCAGGATGTTGTCGAAATTACGACGATTTATGCGCCAAAGTGTCGACATTTGGCAAATGTGTTATGGCCAATGTCCGAATGTCCGATGTCGAATGTCCAAACTTCTATTACTAAATCGACGTCGAATGTCGACCCACCTACTTAACACGAAAGTCTTGGCTTGGCTGTGCGTTTTGGTTTCGTTTTGCTGCTGCTCAACGTCAGCGTCTGCGTCAACGTCAACGTCAACATCATCGTCATTGGCATGGCAGACGTTTGTCTTGCTTCCGCTTCCGGTCGATGATTTACGAGGTTCGGCATTGCGTCCACGAGTCCTCGATTTGATTGCGTTGGTTTTGCCTATGCACATAAATCATAACAGAAGTGTTTCTGTTTCTGTTTCTGTTACTTTCTATTTTATTTTCTTTTCTGCTTTTTTCTTTGCGCCGAAATTTTAGGTGCGGCATATGAGGTTTGCTGTCTTAATGAATGGCTGAGTGTTCGGAGTGTTCTGAGTGTGCTCTGTTGGCAGCACGGCGAGGGAGGAGAAGGATGGGTCGCATTGTGTTGTAGGTTGGAGAGATTTGTTATTTAATCAGTTTTCGCTTAAGTTTTCCTTTATGCCTTGTTCTCGCTTATTAATTAATGCTGAGTGGTTTGTATTTAGTGTTTGGTTGTTGTTTTGCCTTAGCACATTCAGTCGGTGTTCGTTCGTTTTGGTGTTCGCGTTTGGCCCAACTTTGAAGGGTTTAGTGTTGCTGTTGAGTTTTACGCTTAAGCGTGCCTGAGTGCACTTGAATAGTTCTTGAATTGTTTAGCGTCAAGTGTTGGTTTTCATTTAGCCTCACTTACTTTCTTAGCGTAGCAACAAAACTGTAGATGTAGACCAGCACCGCTGTCAGAAAGTAAGCCAATGGCAGTTTATAACCGGAAGTGCTTATGCCGGAAGTGCTCGAATAGTAGCTAAATGACAAAACAACAATAGTAATCACATAATCTGCATTGTATAGGTCAAAAAACAATGGCATACTTACCCATAGAACATGGGCGAATATTTGATATAGCCCTCGAATTCCCAGAACGTAAATAGATTACCGGCAATTTTAAATTCCTGGTCTGACATCTTTTTGCGTGGATCTGTTTCATCATGCTTGGTGGCAAAGTACTGCGAGAAAAATGTATGAACGAATGGCGGGTTGGGGGAAGGAATAAAAAGCGGATCAAAGAAAAAATAAAATTTAATATTTGCATAATGTACACGCGTACAGACACATACATAGAGACAAGGACAGAAAGACAGGCACTCACCTCGGGGCCAATAACGAAAGCGACCAACGGTATGGCAATCATGATGTTAACCCACATGAGCCAGCGTAGAAACGTAAAATAGGATGCGACGCCGGAGCCGAAATGCGATTCGATTTCCTTGATGCGCAATTCCCAGGGTATGAGCACCGTCAGGAAGCTGGTGGTTTCGCGTTTCCAATGCCGCCAGCGCTATTCACGCCACGCGCAAGCATGAAAGAAGGAAAAAGGAAAGAGAAAAATAAATAACCGTAAAAATAAAATAGAAAAAATACAAAATAAAAAACAATAAAATAAAAGAAAATTATAAAAAAATAAACAAACGAAAAGGACGATACATGAATTGCACGCGCATCCGTTATGAATTTATGCGCAAATGTGTCTCGATGCTGCTGTGCGCTGCTGCCAACTTGGCGACAGTCAGCAAATTGCTTACAGCGTTTTAATTGATTCCCATTAATTGTGCCGGCACGTTCGCTCCTGTGCAATGCAATTTTTAAACTCATTCATTTTTTTCCTTTTTACTGTTGCTGTTTCACTGTGCGAATGCGAAAAGCGCAACGGAAATGACAAATATTTGCACTTTTCCGTCTATGCAAAGCCATAAATTCAACGCATGCAAACGGCAAACACGTCAGCATCCTTTGCGCACAGTCCCCTGGCGTGAGCGTGAGCGTGCATGCTGCCAAAGACAGTTGCGATTGCTTGTGCTGCAGTCCTTGAGTCCTTGCAACATGCTGCTGCAGTAACAGTCAGCAAACACTCGCACAGCATGCAGCATTTACTTTGCTCATTTCCGCTTTAAGTGGTTCTGCGCTGTGTCAGTTGAGTTGCTTCTTGCTGGCAGCATCCGGTCAGCGCAGCCCAAACCTATGCTCAGCCTGCTCCCACTTCATGTGTGGCAGATTATTTTTATTTATTTCTTTTTTGTTTGGTTCAGTGTAAGCTGCAGTTAAAGCGGAAATATGTTGCCAGTTTATTTCATAAAGCTTTACAGCCAAAAATCCTGCTTGACAGCATTTCCGCATGCGCCGCAAAGTATGCAATGAATTTTAAGAACTGGAAAATTATCTGCGGCTAAAAATGCTATTAAAGTTGTAACCTGCAGTTAGCAAATGCTTTTTATTGCTTTGAATTATTTTTATTAATTTTGAGCAATTATTTATTATGAGTTGGTCTGTATTTTGCTTTCGCGTATAGCATAGCCGGCGCATATTATCCCTAATTTAGAAGCATGTCACGAAACCAATTGTATGCCATAAATGAACATGTGGGAACGTGCACTGCATCCTAATTTATTTATGCACGCTTAAGGTAGTTAGGCAGCAAATATGATTGACCTGTGCTGTGGCCCAAAAGCAGACAATATCAGCAAGCTAATAGGGCACTTTGAATAAACGGTCACTCTGCGGTTATCATAACAAGAGCATATTCTCAATTAGTAGTTTGATTAGAGGTGTTAAGAGCATTTATGCTTAGGGAATGGCTGCGCAGATCAGCAATATATAAATGCTTAGGGTATTGGGTGGAGTGTGGAGGGGCAATTCCTTAGACGGAGCAAGCTATGATTGTGCACAAGCTACACACCTGCTATATGCTATGAACCTGATAGTTTCAATAGAAAACCAATCTATGACAGACTTTGTTCTAACTAAGCAGGATAAGGAAGGAGGGTCAAGATATGCTGTAAGAATCCACCAAGAGTTGCCACTTGAATATTTTAAATTTTGCAGCCGCTTGTTGCCTATTTAGCAGTTTTTGCTGAACGACATTATTTTGCTATCTACAGGTTTTTTGTTTTCTTGGCACTTCATGTAAGTGCGTGAAAGGCAAACCTCGGCTGACTTGTTGCCTTGCATTTTCTACTTAAGTGTCGGCCTTCCGTCATATGGCACTCGCAAAATCCTTAAGCAGACAAAGCAAACAATGCACAAAGCAAAAAGCCTTTTTAGCGTAACAGCATAGAAAAAACGACATAGAGAATAAAAATGACAGGTGGCAAGGAGGACAAAGACTTAGGCAAAGGTAAAGAAAAACATCGTCAATGCTGCAACACAATTGGCAAACAGTAAAACAGAAGCGCATAATAAAAGAAATAAAAAAATAGAAAAGCAACACACACATGAGCGTTGAGAGTGTTAAAAAATCACTTACCGCTGCCATTAAAATTTTGAACCGCGCCCACAAATCCCGTGTGCTGCGTGACATGGCAAAGCGCTCCTGGAGTGTGCCCTCGTGGCGGGCTACATACGTTTTTGCCTGTCATCAGGCATCGGGCATCGGCAAGGCATGCAAGACAGACAAAGTTTGAAGTATTTTTCTTTTTTAATGGACAAGTCCAAATAAAAAAAAATACGAAAGCTTCAAAGAAATCAAACAAAAAACTAAGAAAACAAAAGAAAATCTAAAGGAAAGGAACATTCATGAGGCAGTCACTCACCTGGCGCACTAATTTCAGCTTTTTGCGTATATGCCATGGCTGATGCTTCACGGATTGTATGACCTCCTTATGCAGGCGTATATTCTCAAAGATTTGCTCCTGTGTAGATTCCTGATTTGTGCCTTCATCTGATTGGCAAGCGGCCAAACAGATGCGCGGCGCACGTGTGCATGAAAGAGACGATGTGGCGATATGGAGTATGAGTGGAGGCATGCGTTAAGCCACAAAAGGCGGACGAAAGGAAAAAAAAAGAATAAACCAAAAATTGCTTATAACGTAGGACATGTTGTGTCGGCAAGAAAAACGGTAAAAACGGTCACGTAGCATTTGAGAAATTACATTTAAGGACTTTGATTAGCCACTCGGGGCCAATCAGGAGCACAGAAATGCACACGTGAAGCGGAAACAGGAAACATCATGTTGGCCAAAGTTAATCGAAATGTTTTAACAGTCCTTATGCGTGTTTTGCTCCTTTGTTTCGGTGGTTTCAACATTACCGGCAAAAAAAAAACACAAAACAAAACCAAAAAAAAAAAAAAATTCATTCTGGTCGCCATGAAACCTAATGGTGCGTGTTTGCACTTCTTGTGTGTGCATGTGTGTGTGTGTGTGTGTGTGTGTGTGTGGGCAAATCCCGGTGACCATTAACCATTGACCATTGACCGGCAGCATCGTTGTGCACATTACCAAACATTTACCAGAACTTGTTGTGTATACACTCGAGCGTCGACGCTCGACGGTATCCAGAACGTGATCCATTGGACTGGAGGCGCGCCGAGAATTGCGACTGCCACGCTTGCTCCGATAGCCACGCACACTGGCACGTCTTTGTATTATAGCCGACACCGAAATTGAGTAGTCCTCCTCGTCGTCCTCATTGTCGTTATCCTTCTCGCTGTCGGCCGCTGGCAGGCGACGCACAACCTCCGCGGCGTACTCGTCTGTTGTATAATCGTAGCTCTGATTCAGCGGCTGGAAATCTGTGGCGAGTCAAAGCGTGGACTTTAAATGCTTTCTGCTTTGTTTTCTTTTTTCAGGGCAGCACATATACTCAGACTTAATTGGGTTTTGCACTTTAACATTTTTTTTTTTTTTTTTTTTGTTGACTTACAGTTTGTATCCTCGTAGGGTTTATCCTCGTGTGATGCAGACCTTTTGGTTGGTAAATTGTAATTGTAAAAAATGCATAAAGTTAAGATTCGGCTTAATATGCTTTTTTATACACTTTGCTCATTTTGTGACAATGAATATTAGTATTAATTATAATTTAAAAAAAAAAGAAATTAATTTCAAGAATATGTTTATTCAAATTATTTTTATAATTGTAAATGTAACATTTATAGTAGAAATACTATTATTTTATTCAGGTAATTAAATTTTTTTGTCTCACTTATGATAATTTTTTTTCTAAATGATTGTTTGTAATTTTCGACTTTCAATTAATTTCATTGTTAAATTTATTTTATTTAATCTAAAATTCAGGATATACTTCTCAATCATCTAAAATCTGACTTATTTTCTAGCGTAAGCAACTCATTATTTTAATTTTATGTTTTTAATTATAATTTCTATAAGAAGATATTTTTATCGTCTCATTTTCTCCTAAATCTAGCAAAAATTCTTGAACAAATAAGACCACGATATGATAAAAAATATCTACAATTAGAAAGACATTTAATTGCTTGATTGCTTTCGTGATTCGCTAGCGTTACAGGCGAAGATCAGCCAAACTCTTATGCCAGGAATGCAATGTTTTGTGGCAGTGCCACTGGATTTTTAATGAAGGCTCAGAAGTTTTTGTTTAACACACAAGAAACGTTGAATTAGATTTTGTGTGCCTTGCGGGTTAGTTTTGGAGGGCATGGCCGAAATTATATTACCAATTTTCTATACCCTCCTTGATAGAGCAAAGAAATCTCTTAGCACTGAACTACTTTGATTCATAATTAGCATAATTTTAATACCGATGTAAGACAGCTGCGCTGAGTAGCAAAATTTCTATGATTTATGCATAAATGTTAAAATAATTTAAAGTTTCACTTTCTCTTCACTTTGACCTATTTTAGCGCGGTGTTAAAGCCAAACGCGAACATTGTCCAATGCTTTAAAGGTTTGGTTTGCCTACGCTTGTTTGCCAATGTTAAAATTAATGAAGAAAAAAAATTGAAAAAAAAAAAAAAAACCAAAAAATAAAATAACAGAAAACATGCTAACGGTATGGCAGTTATTGTGTATGTGTGTTTGTGTGTGTATGTGTGTGTGTGGCATACTCACTCACCTCTTGCCCTTGGCTCCGTAGTATTCGCGTCTTACATCAGCATTGCTCTGCATTGGCTTGCCGCGAAGCTCTTGTCTAGCGTCGAAGTCGCATGGCGGCGCCCAGGTCACGGATAATTGATGCGGTGAAGCTACGCCCGAGTTGTTGCTCTGCGTTTATTAAATGTTAACTTAAAGCATATAATTTTCGCTTTAACAGTAAATCTGTACTATAAAATTTCTTAAATCATTTCGTTTTTTCTTTTTTTCATTTCAGTTGTTTCGCAAAAGGCGAGCGGCGAGCGGTCAGCCAATTTGTTAAAATTTTGAAACTTGTTTACGGTTTCACTTCGCATGTGCTGCCTTGTACAATCTTATAAAGATTATGGAATTTGCGAATGCGTATAATTTGTGTATATAATATGTGTTTGTTTTTTAAACTTAAGCTTGTTTTTTTTTTTTTTTATTTAAATTTTTAATAATACTTTCGAATTATCACTTAGATTGCTCTCAAGCAGCATTAAATCACTTTAGATTTATCTATATAAATTCGTTCGTTCTTTTTTGTTTTTTTCAATTTGTTTGAAAATTTTTAAGGTTTTATTTGTTTTTGTATGCTTTAAATATTCCTTGCGATTTGTCGTTTATTTATTTTTTTTTTTTTGATTTTTGTTTTATGATTTCACTTTTTCTCAATTAGCATCGAGAAACGCGTAGGAGCAGCTTTGTTCAAAGACTGAACGGCTTGTGTGCGCTGAATATGGTTAGAAAGTGAAAAGGACGACGACGGCGTTGATGACTAGTACGACGATTCAATTTTGTATACATATACAGGCAACAGACAACAATAACAGAAACGACAACAACAACAACAATGATGATGGCAATACCAACAGCAACAGCAACAACAATAATAACTCTAAGCAAAGCAACGCTAGCTGAGTTAAATTTTTTCTAATAATGAATGAATATGAATGAAAGTGATGTTCGTGTGTGGGCGCGCTAAGCCAAAGCAAAACGAACCGAGTGAATGGGCCGTGAAGCGGCGAGGAGCAGCACCGACCCAGGCTAACTTCTATTCTATAAAAGCCAAAACGTGCCCAAATCAGCAACAACAACAAACGCAAGCCAGAGCGAGTGAGTGAGAGTGAGAGCGAGAGAGACAGAGAGAGAGAGAGAGAGAGAGGGAGAGAGATCGAGCGACATTTTGTAGGTGAGTTGGGCAGGCTGCGTGTGAGCTAAGGAATTTATACAGACACGGAGCCATGAAGTCCTTGCTGGCTGTTTGCTCGCTTTCGACTTGTATCTTACTTGCCTGCACAGCTCATGCTTCGTGTTTGATATTTTTTCTGTTCTTTTGTTTCATTATTTTTTATTTTACCTATTTCCAATTGGCAACGAAGACGAATGAGCAGTGAAATTGCTTGCGGCGTCTGATAAGCAGCCAAGCCAAGCCAAGCCAGCAGCTACACGACCAGCGACCGACAGCAGGTGAACGTGAGTATGTGGCCGCCGTATCAGCATATGCCCGCCAAAGGACATTTTATACGCTTTGGCACATCCAATACTCCTGCGTACAAATGAACTTCAAATGTCCATTTGGTTTTGTGTGCGTGTGAGAGTTTTATTTTTTTTTTTGTTGATGTTGTTGTTGTTGTTTTTACTGTGCTTGATGAATTTTTTGCCTTCGCTTATGCGTTGCTAATGAGTGAGATTGCCCATTTGTTAGTCGCCAAGTGTGTGTCGTTTTTTTTTTTTTAATAAATATTGTTTTACTGTTGTTGCTGCTGTTGTTGTTTTTGCCAATCGGAATGTGTCTGTGCTGCTTGTCGCGCGCCTATTCTGCCGTATTCAGTCGCAGCTCGCCAGCGTAGACATTTTGCGTTTGCCTGCTTTGCATGAATTGAAAATCAAACATGCAAGGGTTGATAAAAAAAAAAAAAAAAAACCGAAAAAACAGCAAAATTATTAAAGAAAAAGAGCGTAAAAGTTAGCGTGGCAGCTGCACCCACTATTGAAATATTCTGTTTTTTTTTTTTTAATAATATTTCTCCTCGCATATGTTGGTGGCTTGTTTTCTAGTTTTGTGTTTCTCGTTTGGTTTTTTTTTTTTGTAGGTGGTTTTGCTTTGCGTTTCTTTTGATTTCATATTCGTTTTTCGCGCAAACGCCTTCGTTGCCAACTGGCATATGCCTTTTTTAATTAAATAAAAATTAAATATGCAGAAAGCAGAAATTCCAGGATTTTTATTTTGCTTTTTTGTTGCCATGGTTCAGCAATGGTTCAGCCTTTTGCCGGCTTTCGTTAACGCAGTATTTATCTATGCGTGTCTGCGCCAGACCAGTTCACTTCAGTCCAGTCCAGTTCAGTTCAAAAGCTTTGCTTTGCTGTTTATATTTTTTGTTCTTGTTGTTCTTTATTTATTCAGTTTTTTTTTTTTTTGTTTTGCATGTTCTCGTGTTTTCACTTTCGATGTCGTTTGTGGTTTGTGTTGAATTTTTCAGTTATTGTGAAATCATGTTGGAAATATATCACAAGCTGTGCACGTGTTCGCTATAAGGCATTTTTTTCAGGCGTTATAAGTTCAATACCCGCTGTGCAGAGCGCAAGAATTTGGCCCAAGACGGGTGTGAGTGCTTAAGGCCAAGTATGTGTCATTCGTGTTGCGGTTACGACTTGGAAATGAGTTCAATGCCGAATTTTTGGTTTTGGCTAATTGAAAATTGGATTGGAAAGAACGATAAAAAACAAAAACCCGAATGTTAAGCAAAGTCATAGCAGAAACTGTATTTCTAATCGATGTTTGGCATTTGGTAGCCAGGGCTCGAGTGGCGTAGTTTGCGCTAACGTTGTGAAAGTAAAATAATATTTGCAAAAACCTATGAAATATTTTTGGTAATAAGCGTAACTATTGCAGATAACGAACTAATTAATGCAAAGATAATATTCAAAACAGGCAAAGTCTGCATGGAAGTCGCGTAAAGTGAAGTTTGAGCTGTTGGAGGCAACTGACTAAGATAGTGAGTATTTTACGGCTCAACTTGTACCTGTCATGCTGACATCAGTAAGAAAGCATGGCCCCATGTGCCATTGCTATTTTTATTTCATCTTTTCTAAGTAATGACAAGACAAAAATCATAAAAGTGACAGTCTAGTTGATTTGTAAGTACATGCATGGGGCACATCAAAAGGTTTTTGGAAAAGTAATGAAATTTATTACAGCATATATGTATAAAAAGAAACCTTACATTTTGGAGGTGTTAATTTAAAGGATGACACGGGGTTTTTAAATGTCTAAGACTTGTGAAAAGCTATTTCAGAAGAGTTTTGAACATGATAACGAAACTGGGTCAACAATTATAACTTTTCCAAAAGGTACTAGGTACTACAAAATAACCTAGAGCTGCATACCTTAAATCAATGAAGTGTAGGAAAATATTCGAATTATAATTATTAGTCAAAACTGTAAGTGTGCCACACTTAAAATATTTGCCTAGCAGCGACTACTTCCCTCGGTTGCCAGCCAAGCGCCCATTAGTTGCGACACTCATTGGCTGATAAGGTCTAAGTGATTTTCCATGTCGCCAGTAAGCCAGCCAGTCAGCCAGTGCAGTTTAAGGTGTTGGCTAACACATTTTCCAGCTTGACAGCAAACATGTTAAATAAATCTTACGACACGACTGCCGCCGCCTAAACACCATATGCAATACGCAATGAAATGAAACGGAAAGCGAAACACATGTGAATTGAGGACGACGAGCTGAAACGAATTGTCGAATTGACCCAAATGCCAGGCACAACATAACGTTGGCCATAATAGATTGAACAACATTGACCCACTTAGGTCGCAGTCACAGACAACAAAACTTTTGTCCAATGGCGCATGTGTGTATAAGAACTGACCATCTCCCTGTTGTCATATGCCAAAAGGATTTATTGCGCAGGATTTTACAAACTCAAGCCTGTGGCAATTTGGCATGTTGGAAATCATTTGGTACACTTGCTGCCGACCCTGTTGAGCAGCTGTCCGTTTGACCACTCAGCTGCAGGCGTGTGCGCATTCGCGAATTATCGCTGCGCAAACTGCTGCAGCTGGGTGTGCAAAGCTGTTGCAGATGCAGCTCGTTGGCTTCCTCGAAACAGCGCTGACGAGCCAGATTCATGGCTATAATATGACGAGCGTTGTCAGCCAGCACATTGTCGGCAATACGACGTTTGACTAAATTGCCATGGCGGCAATTATTGATGATCCATTTGCGTAAGGCATGGCAAACATAGGGACTCACTGTATCTCCCGACATGTGCATTGGCGTATCCACGAGAAAGTTGTGTGGACTGAGTAGTCCAAAACCAACATCAAAGACGTCCGCAGGCAGTGGCCGTGGTTCGCCTATCTGATTGGTCTTGCAGCTACGCGGTCCAACAGGCGCTATCCCGCCTCGGCGCTCCACGTTAAAGCGTCGATCTGCGTCGGTGCAGTATTTCCAATCTTCAAACGAGAGTTGTTCATTCTGATAACGTAAGTCGACTTCAAGTTTGTCTTGAAAGATCATTTCGGTTATCTCAATTAGTTTGCCATTATCGTGTATGGTGCGGATGAGCATGTTATATGGCTCTGCCAGTTCGAAGCAGCCCTCGCCATGAAACTTGCCAAACCGAGCCTCACCCTTGTACCGTGTACCATTAGGATATTCGTACACACAGTAGCCGTGCATGCCCAATTCGTCCGGCATGCCATAATATTTGGTTCCGGTTAGAAAGGATTCAATAATTATTTTAAACTTCATGGTTCACTATAAATTTGAATTCCCTTGAGTGTTATACAAATAATCTTTAACCTTATAAATATTTAAAAAAAAAAAAATGTAGTATAAAACGTAACAATATTCTTGATTATGCTTTGTAAAATGAACCGAGATAATGAAAAATGTTGAAAGAAAAATTCAGGCATAGAAATCATATAAAAAATAAAAAAAACAAATCTACAAATTTCATCAAGCATGCGAACTTATTCATTTAAGGCTTGACGCTTTAACTTCTGCATAAACTGGAAGAGTTCTAAAAAAGTTCAAGATTTCATCAGAACCGGAAGTAATATTTCACTCTTTTTCTTTTTTGCTACTTAGCATTAATAGAACATATGTTAGTCTTACGTAGAGGTTTGATAAAAAAAAATTTTTTTTAATAAAAAATACCATTGACAATTTAAACATATGTAGAAAAAAAACTAAAGGTTTGTGTTTGCGTTTACAGTTCAAACAAATTGCGTTTAAGGTCAACATAACTGACACGACGCTCGAAATTGCTAAGCACAACGTTGAGACCTTGTTGGGATTTTCGTTTCTTCTCCGCCTCGGTTTCTTCTGCACATATGTGCGCAATATTCTGTTCGATTTGCTGGTCACTGAATGAATCAATCTCACTGGAGCTGTAACCCAAAGGACCAATGCACACCTGCTGCTCCTCCTTATCTGATGACTCGTCATCGGCCATGAAACCGGGCGCAGTTTCCATGCAGGCCCTCACATCAGAGTCCAAGGCAGCGGCCATTTCCTGATCACATGCTGCACCCACACGCGCTTTGTTAGCCAGAACCAAGCGTTTCTTTTCCTTTGCCGCGGGAGACGCCTTCTTGTATTCCGTATCGCCTTTACAAATATAAGAATAACGTTTACGGTCCATTAGCAGGGATTTTTGCAGACTATCGTTGCACTTAAGTAAATCCATCTCCGCTTCGATGTTATTTTTAATTATATCTCGGCAAACTTTTTTGGGTGGCTCGCGCACAAATTCCGTGTCCGTAACGCGGCAGTTATCCTTGATCCAACGTTTCTGGCGTTGACAACCTACAAAGATACTTGGGCTGAAGGGTTCCGGCCGATCAGTTATCCAGCCAGTGTTTGCGACGAAGATGCCCTCTTCCGTATCAAAACAGTCTGGTGGCACTTTTCTTGAAGCCAAATTGTTGGTCAAATATGCTGTCGGTCCCACCGGCTGATGACCGTATCTTATCTCTGCCGAATAGCGGCGATCTTTCGGTGTCAAAAACTCCCAATCACAAGTTTCCAATTTGTTATCCAGAAAGCTGCCTTTCACATGTAGATTATCGGCAAACCACATATCATCGATACGTATCAACTTTCCGTGATCAAAGATACCCTTTATTGTGAACTTATATGGAGTCGTGAGTCTTAGTCGACCATACCCATGGAATTTACCCTTGAAGAAACAGCCACGATACTCACTGCCATCCGGATAGCGATATGTGCCCAACCCCTCCATCATGTGCAAGTGAGGATTCCAGGAGCCCTCATAACTGCTACGTGTAAGAAACTCACACTTCGCAGTCACCGTCGCCATCTGCGTAAGCAGCGCCTTGGTGAAGCCATGAATGTTCGCCTTCTGGTCCGACTTTTTCAAGCTTAGAGCACTGGTCACCTTTTTGGGTCTTGTGTCCGCAAACATTGTGTCACTTGAAGTTGTTGAAAAATTTAAATTTGCCTCGATGCTTTATGAAATTCAAGTATGAAATATTTTGTAGAATGTGTGCTCAGGAAACGACAAAATACAATTAAATGCCTAAAAATTTCGTTTCCCTATTTTTTCGATTATGTCTAAATCATCACAGTTACTCGCCTACTTTTCGAGTAAACTTTTAGTAATAAAATGTTGTTATATTTTGGCCAATGTAGTTCTCATAATGAGCAGCTTACTAAGACCGATATTGTTATGTTATAGAGTATAGATGATTATCATTATCTTAATATTGTTTCTTTATTTGGATTTGCTCTGTTGAACATATATCAAAAATATATGCTCAATGTAGATCCTCAGGTTTGGTATCTGAAAACTGTCCATATTCCATATGTGCACCTAAGTTTATTCGGCTTTCATGTTTTGATACTACTGAATTTTGAGCTAATTTTTAATGGACAACCCGCTAATCGGTACACATCTTTATAATCAGTGAAACAAGGATTTGTCTGAATATCAAAAGTATTCATATCGGACAGGGTATTCAAGTGTCATGTGTACCGACTCTAACTGCCTTTGATTGTGCCTTTTATGTCTTAATAAATAGACTCGCGTGTGCTGCTGAGTGTCCGATCAGCTGAGCGGGTGTGTGCATGCCAGCATTTTCCTTGTTTAAGGTGTGTCAGCTATAAACTTCTCACGTTGCTGTCGGACATAAAACTTAACTTGTTTCATGTGTCCACTCGAGCAGTCTGCAGTGGGTCAACATGAATGCAAACGCTTCTAAACTGTGTAAACTTAATGACTTTTTTTGTAACAGTAAAAAACATGCATAAAAAATGATTTTATCTTGACGTTTGACAGTGCTTTTAGTCCTTCGGGTTGCATGAAATGGTGGCAAGCAACCTGAGAATTGCCACATGCGAGAATATGACTACTCTTTTGCGCGTTGCTTAATGAGTTGAAAGTTTTTTTTCAAAGGTTTCTTTTTTTATTATTTTATGCGTACTAGTTTATAGTTTATAGTTGTTAAATTATGCATTTTTGATTTGCTTTATTAGATAAATAAAAAACAAAAAGCAGCAATGGCTTGTAAGCGTTAACAGACGAGTATTTAATGTTGGTAATCAGTGTAATTGCATTTTAGCCAAAAGGCAGATATAAAATGTGAGCTACCGTTAAATAACATTTCATATCAAATTCCTGTCAGACGTTATGAAGCCAAAAGTGGACTTTGAGTAAGAGGTTTGCATGAATGCATTTAAAACGGCATATGAGGTACTCAATCCAAAACTGAATGATTAATTGTACGTAGTCATTGAAATAAATATGAGTACATATGAATATTGAACTGAATAGATCATTCATGGCATTCAAAACTAAAAATTGGAAATTAAA
Source organism: Stegana nigrithorax (assembly GCA_037044495.1). NCBI lineage: Eukaryota > Metazoa > Arthropoda > Insecta > Diptera > Drosophilidae > Stegana > Stegana nigrithorax. Next base: position 49,775 of record JBAMBQ010004817.1, read on the forward strand.
CGGAATAATTACCTATTAATACTCTATTCCGTCTCCCCCTTCGTTTTCTATTATAAAGAGAAAGTTTACCCAATTTATTGTTAAATAAAATGTTATATATAAATAAAAATACAACAAAAAAAAAAAAAAAATAGGTAGACATTTTTTTTCATTCATCATAATGCTCATTCTGATTTATTCATTTTGACTTCAATAAAATATTAAGGAGCATTGTTTTAGTATCATCTATTATAACACAAAGGATATGAACAATAAACAATCGTTCCTTTATGTTAGTAAATGATTTGGAATATTGTATTGTTCTTCGTTAAGTTTTGCAGATAAGGTAACATCTAGGGTATGTTTTTTGTGCCATCTTTCACACACATTTCATGCCAGCACAATAAAAATCTGATCTTGAGAAATGACTATGAAAATTACCTAATATGGATTTTCCTGTTAAAGAAAATGCGTATTTGGTAATGAATGCATAGAATATCTATATTCTATAAACCATATGAATGCTATTAATTTAATTATTAAAATTTATAAAATAAATTTTTTGTAATTTTTTAGCATGTTTGTGAAATCTTTAATATTTTATTTATATTTATATTTATCAAATGCATTTTTCGTATATTAAGGCCAAAAAGTTGAATAATACACTCAAAGAATTTCTAACATTTTTGGCAACAACCTTAATTAAAAAAAAAATGGAGTCAATTTTAAGCATTAATGCTAATTACTTAGCGCAAACTACATACTACATGTATGTGTAAGCCAAAGTCATTATTGCGTATACGCCTCATAAGCTCAAAATGAAATGTTGCTAAAGGAAGAACACACGAATAACGAGTAAATGACCCAATATGTACAAGTAACACATACGTCGATTTGTTGCAAGCCGAAACACATACCAGAGGCCACTTAGCACGTGTGACTGACTACGCACTTTCCGGTGTTGTACACTGCTGAGCAGCGTAATCGCAAAAATCCTAATCACTCCCATGAGTGCACTAAATCAAACGTGCCAAAAATAGTGGCCAACCTCTGCGCGAATACGGACTCACCTCAGTGCCGAAGCGGAAATCGACAGAACCACCTGATGAGCGCCGCGGCCGATTGATGTCCAGACGTAGAATGCCCGACTTTGGACGCTGCTGCTCCTGTGCTGTTGCTGCTGCCGCTGATGCTGCTGTTGTTGTTGGCTGACTGGTCACGGATGTGGGTTCCGGCTCCGAGAGAGTCTCCGGCGGTGGCGATGGGCAGTCCACAGACGTTGTGGCCGAGGTGTCGCCGCCACCTGTTGGCTGCATTTTGTAGCCACTTGCACTTGCACTTGCGTTGTTGTACCGACTTGGTGACTTGCTGAATTGCTGTTGGTCAGCCAGTTGATCACTTTAGCGCTAAAGGATAAGTTTTATTGCCGGAGCAGAAGCAACACGTCCGCTGTGCACCGTATTCACGAGTGAACTATGCCTGGCAAAGCAACAATTACGCGCAGTCAGCGTTTCAAGCGTGCTAACAACTAAAACAAAAAAGGTAAAACAAAAGAAAAGCAAAAAAAAAAACAAAAAACTACAACAAAAAAAAAACATAAAATAAAGGAAGACAATAACAACAACAACAAATGGTGTATAATAAACATGGAGCCACCCACTTTAATGCCAAGCATTGCTGATAATAATGACAATGACGGCACAGACTGTTGACGGCGACGACGATAATGATGATGATGATGATGTTGTTGTTGATGACGATAACGATGATGAGTGCGAGTACACACAATAAATGTGTTGAGTCCTTTGTACTATGTCACAGTGACGTCCAACAGTCAGTTAGCGGCTGCCGACTGGCGACTGGCGACTGGCGGATTACGATTGGCGGCTAAGTTGACTTTCAACTACGTTCAACTAAAATAAAAAAAAAGTAAAATAAAAATTGACGCGCACTACATGAGGCAAAGCGTTCGCTTAGTGGCTGTTCGTCATGTCAGGTTTTATCCTGGCAGCCTGGCAACCGAGCACACGGGCACCCGGGCACTTGGGCACTTGGCACCCGGGCAACCTGACATGCAGCATTGTGCGTGCGATTTTGTGTTTGTCATTTATGTCGCAGTCCTGGCACACTTTCGTTTTCGTTGACCGCTTTGATGTTTGTTCGTGTGTTTGCTCTTTTGCTTTTTCTGTTTTTTTTTTTTTCGCTCACGCTTTCACTTGAACACGCTCAACTTGCGACCCTTGACGGCCTGACCTCACGGCTCGCGATGCTTGTTGTCCATTAGCAAACATTACGACTTTGTTTGCTTGGCTCTGTGGGCGCCTTAAATTAACTTCCGTTTGCAAAATGCTTTTCATGGTCGCCGCATGTTTTTCGTTGTTGTTGTCCTCTTTAATTGTTGTTGTGTTCAGTGTAGTTGTTGTTGCATGTATCCCATGTGTATATGTGCTTCGGTGTGTTGTTCAAATTATGCCGTGCACATCGAAATTGTCTGCTGCCTACCGCATGACGCATAACATTTAACAACTTGACATGCCACAATAACGACACAACAACAACAACAACAACAACGACCACAAGAACATGAACTGTAGAACATCAACAACATTTTGTACTTTTCATAATTATTCGCAAATTTAGCATTTAATTGCTTTTGCAGCTTAGCAGCAGTTGCCTGCCGATCCGCTACGTGTCGTTTGGCTTATAAAAACATAATCGGCTTTCGAAGACTTTTGCAGGGTGCAGACCGTAATGCGGCTTAATAAAAGCTAAGCTTTTTGGCGCGCAACTAATCCACATATACAATATATACATTGCTTAGAATTTGTTTCAAACATTAAACTAATCAAATTCGCAGAACTTGTAAATATTCATATTGTGACCTTGTTCTTGTTGTTTATGTGCTCAGCAGACTTTCATTGATATTGGCGAAAATATGCGAAATTATAGTTTTCTAATTAAAACGCTGAACAGTCGGTATGCAGTGGAGTAAGCGAGTAGTGTCAGTGAAACAAATATAACCAATGGATGTGGTTATGGTTATGTGACTATATGCTTTGGCTTTTGTCTTAGTTGGAGCATATCAAGTTAATTGTTCTGCAGGTGACGCAATTTTACATACTACCGTGTTTGAGTAAAGCTTTTACTTGCTGCAAACAAGTTTATTCTTTAGAACATTTGTGTAAGTAGGAGCCCCCAAATTGTTGTCCCTAAATGGTGTTAAAATATATTACCGTTAGACTTGTTTGATAATTTCTTTAAACGCGATAATTTAGTTGAATTTATATTTTAATTTTATTTGGTCTCAGGAAGAAATACTCTGAAGTGTAAAAAATCGGTATATGTTACTTACCCTTTAAAATGGCAGATGTAACTTATAGAACACTTTTGCAACAGCATCAAGTTCAGTCCATTGCAGACCTCTATCTACTCTGCTAGCATGCATCTTTCATAATTGTCTGTCATGTTGTTAGCCAAGTTCATGTTGCCTTGCAAGATGCTTGTGAAATGTCTGCAGCGGATGAAAATACTTCCTGACTGGCTCATCATTGCTATGTCAGACGTTTTTGTTGTTGCAGAAATTATTTGTTTGTTTATACAATTTCCAATGCATATGCTAAATATTGAATTTTTTTGTTTTTTGCGCTGTCGCACAGTTTACTTGCCAATTAAAATAAAACAGAAATAGCTTTGTTTTCAATATTTTACGTATATTTAAACATTTTAATTGTTTCGCTTATTAAAAAAAAATAGTAAACTATGCATAATGGAATTAATTAAAATTTTAATTAAAACGTAATTAAATATTACTTAAAATGTGTTGCATCAAATTGTTTGACAACGGAATGCTTCTGTTCGTATTTTGTTCGTTTTTTTTTGTAAATATGCACTTAAATATATAATGTTTTAATATGTGTTACTTGTAAATAAACAAATTCGCAAACTGTTTCAGTCTCAAAATTTACGCAAAACTTAAACTAAATAAATTTTATTTCAAAATAAGTAAATATAAAATAAATACATTTGTAATGTTTGTGCGCGGGAGACGTGTCCTGTTTGTTAATTTGTTAAATGGAAATGCCTTTGTATGAGAATTAAATAAAATTAAATTTAACTAGCAGCTAATTAAAAATATTACTCTGTGTGTGTATATGTGTATGTGTGTGTGTGTGTGTGTTAAAGCTAAAGCACGTGTGGAAAAGTTTATGACTAATGTTTTCATTTTTTTTTTGCGGTGTTGTTAAGCCGAAATTTAAAGCAAATTATTCATACGCCACATGTGCCGCATATGATGGGGCCAATGTAAATGTTGCCAAATAAAAATCGATTCATGCATAAAAATGTACTTTTTGCCATTTGCTGCCATTCAAAATAAAAACAAAAATTTCGAAAACCGAAAACGGAAAAGACAAGCAAAAGTCAGAGCCAGAAGAACAAGAGCAAAAACATAACAAAAATATTGCATGAATAAAGAATGTTTGATCTTTGCTCAGTTGTGCTGGGGGTCGCATATGTCTTCTTCTTCTTTTTCTTCTTCTTCTTCTGCTACATCTTCTTATACTTCCTCTTTTATCTTGTTGTCTATGGCGTACGTGCAAAAAGTTTATGCATAAAATATTTTACGTTTAAATTTATTTATTATGCTTTTGCTTCCTCTTTTTGGTTGCTGCAAATATACATGAATATATATTTATATTTTTTTTTTTTTTGTTACATGTATTTATTACTATATGCGTTCTATTTAGCTTTGTATCCAGTTTTCCTTGCACGCGGAAAAGTGGCTAAGTTAAGTTATAAATATTGTATTTACGTGCATATTGTATGAGTACATACAAATGTATGTATATATATATATATATATATATGAATGTGCATGAGTGTGTGTGTAAACTAAAGTGTGCTGACGGTGTCTTGTTACACTCGCTTACTTTATGCCTGTTTGCTTGCTTACTTGCTTACCTGCGGCTAACATGGCGTATGATTAATGCGTGTGCTCGTAGTTCATTGCTCGCGCGCAGATAATAAATTACCAACGTGAGCCTTGCCTTATTAATACTTAAACACTTAAAGACGTGCTAAAGCTTAAGTCTAATGCTACTAATTGACTTATGTACGAGTATTTCTACAACGTTGTCAGCGCAGGTGGTTTTCGGTAACAATAAAATTTCTTCATTTCCATGTTAATTTTTTCGTGGTATCGCTTTTGTTCCTTTTTTTTTTTTGTTCTTTTTCAGCATATTCGTTATTTTTTGTCGTTTCTTATACAAAATGTCAAAATTTTTATTGACTAAGGTGTACATAGAGTTTTAAATATAAGTTTAGCTTAGAAACTGTTTTGGCGCGTATTAAAACGCGCCCAAGTCGCGCGAAAAAAACGCTTATAATTGTACATGCTAATGAAATAACTTAAATGCCTATGGCTATCAACTAAACGTGCTTAACAACTAATAAACGCACATAATATGCACCCAGTGCCCATGTGCCGCACACCCCACTCCGCACATCGCACTTCGCACAACGCACACTACTTAGAATGTCGTTACCTTGCCCAAACGCATGCCGAGCAATTTGCGTCGCTTTTTGGCGCTGAGCTTTGTCCAAATGGTGCTGCTGCCTTCGACAAGCAGGAATTCATCGCATAAATCATCGGGCTCTTTGGCACCAACCCCAATCCCGACGCCAACGCCGACGCCGCCACCAGCGCTGCTGAAGTAATGATCCTCATGATACTTCTCCGAACGTGAATCACCCGAAACGAAGCCACTCTCAGGTCGCGACAACGAAGCGGTATGCCAGGGCAGCTGCTGAAACCAGCGCGCGACTTTTGCCGTCGATGAGAGCTGAGAGAAACAAAAACAAAACAAAATATAAAAAACAAAACAAAACAAAAAAAGAGAAACACAAAAAAAAATTAACAGAAGCCTGCTCGCGGAAGTTTGTAAATTTATGTAAATGAATTATGTGTTTAAATTGCCAGCAACGGCAGCAGCAAGTGAAAAAGTGGAAAAGTGGAAAAGGTTGCCGCGCGTATTTTGAGGTTGGCTTTTTATGGCCATAAAACGACTGACTCTGACGTCGGCTGTGTGCTGGGTGGATTTTTAGTGGGTTTTTACTGCCTTACTGCGTATCGTCATCAATTTATCAAAGAATTTGTGCAGTTAAAGCTCCTGGCTTTAAACTTTGCTTGCTTATTTTGTTTGCTATACTTTTTCATGTATACTTTCGTTATTTTTTTTTATTATTATTTTTTTTTTTTCTGTGGTTGCTGATTGATTGTTGTTGTGCTGCTATTTGATTTTGTTTACACATCGCCAACACATTTTCGCTTTGCATTTAATGCGATTTATTGCCTGGCAAGTCATTGTGCGGTTGTCAGTCAGCACTGATTAGACGCGAGTTTAACCGCATGCAGGCAAAGTAGCTTAACATGCGCCTTCAACAATGGCAGACAAAAGTCATCAACATGGTAACATGGTAAATAGTTTTTATTAATTTGCTTAGAAGTATTTGTTTTTGTTTTAATTTATAATATACAATTAATTGTTGCAACTAAATAATTGATAGATTTTTGTAATTAAGTTTACATTTAAAATACATATGCAGAAGTTTTATTTATTTTGATTTTGTTTTTAAGTTTTTTTTTTTTTTGTTTAGTTGTTTTATTTTTTTTTTTTTAACTAAGGCTAAGTGAGCTTTGGCTACTTTAGCTAAATTCTATGCTTTATTTGTAATATTTTGGCATAACTCTAATTACAACGAAATTTACAGATTTTTCAATTAAAATTTTTTTAAACACTGCAACAGTTTCGCATAAATGAAACTTTAACTTTAAAAGTAAATTCAATTTAGCTTTGGTTTGCTTTGCTTTGATTTGTATAAAGATTTATGTGTCATGACAAGACATTTGCAAGAAATGAATAATTTATTTTTGTTTGGCATATATTAGTCAATAAATATGCAATATGCCAAAGCAATCGCATTACTGCTTATGATATGATTCTGTCGTTTTTGATTGCGTTATTGACGTTAATTTAATCAAATAATTGCAATACTTCTTCAAAAGGACTAGCATAGACATGAAGTAAATTGAAATTGCTAAGCAAGTGTAATATAATAACGTTTCTAATTAAAATTTGTGAAATAAGTTCGATTTATTTACTTTATGCACTTCTCAGTTCAACAGAAGCAAGCGAAACACACAAGGCTAGCACAGTGTTGCCTAAAAGTATGCTATGCAAAATATGCCAAACTTGCACGCACACGAGCTGCTGTTGTCATCTGAATTTTAATATTAACATTTTAAAGAAGTAATTATATAGTTTAAATTTAAAATTTTATAAATTAATACTGACAGTACACAGCGGCCTGACTTATGACGGTTGCCAGCCGGTCGCTGAGTGCTGTGTAGGAGAATATTCCTAAATAGATAACTAATTAAATAACTAAAATTATTAATAAAAGTAAAATTTCTAAAACCCACGCACGCCTTAACAATTCTTTCACGCACACTGACTAAATACAATTTAAAACTAAAACCGGGCCGGGCCGGGTATCGACCGCCTGCCTCACTGCCTTACTGCCTCACTTTGTGGTATGCCGCGCCCAGGCGGTGCGTTGCACTTGGCTCATCATTTGGCTGCGATTGGGCACCTTCTCGCTCGTGCTGCGTGTGATGAAGCTCGGCGTGGCCGATAGTTTGCGCTGATTGGTCACGTTGCCTGACTCGTCGGTGACACGCAGCATGACCGTGTTGAAGCGTGCCTCACGTGGACTTTGACTTGTGTTGCTACTATTGTTGTTGTTGCTGTTGCTATTATTATTAGTATGATTATGACTAAATTGGCCATTGCCATTAGGACTCTGATTGCCAGCGTGCAGACGCGGCGATGAGGGCGAATCGATGGTCGATGAACTGCGACTGTTGCCGGGTGAGCTGCCTGCCAGATTGCCATTCGATGCCGTCGCCTTGATCAGCTGCTCATCCAGGCTATTCAGATTCTGTTCGATGCTTAGACGTATGTCCTCGTTGAAGGAATTCCGATTCAGCGTGCCCAAGGGTGACGGTGTCAGATTGCCGCCCAATTGCGTTGTGGGCGATGTGAGATAATTGAAATTGTTGGCGCTGGCGTTGTTGTTGTTCGCCGGACTGCACGACATGGGATTCACATAGAAGAAGGAATTGTTCGGCGATGGCATCGGCTGCGGTGAGCTACACAGCGCCGTGGCCGCTGTGCCGACGCCAATGTTCAGCGCTTGCAGGCGGTTCAGCAGTTCCTGATTCACCTGAAAGAGATCCTTGGAGAGCGTATCCTGTGCATGCTGCTGCTGCTGCTGATGCGTGTTGAGCTGTTGCAGCTGGCTGCTGATGTTCTGCAGCTGATTCATCGATGGAAAAGGACTCGTGCTGCTGCTGGTGCTGGCAATGTTGGCGCCGCCAGTCGGCACATTTAGCTGCAGCTGCGAATGTCGCAGCGCAGCGGCGGCTGCCAGCGTAGTGGGTGGCGTGGGTGTTGTCAGTTGTGATGACGTTGCCGGCTGCTGCTGCTGTTGTTGCTGCTGCTGTTGCTGTTGCTGCTGCTGTGCTGCTTGCGCTGGTGGCGACTGTTGTTGTTGCTGCAGATTTTGTAGATTCTGCAGATTTTGACTCTGCTGATTGAGGCCACTCAACTGATGACTGAGCGAGGTCAGTTGCTGATTGATGTTGCCCAAGCTGCTGATTTGCTGATTGATGGTGGCCAAATTGTTGTTGTTGCTTGTCGCCTGCAGCAGCATTTGCAGTTGAGACTGTTGGTTGGTTTTTTTTTTTTTTTTTGTTGGTGGTGTGAATGATGAAGGAATGTCAAAAACAAAAAAGAGTTGAGACACTTGTTTGTGGTACTTAGGCACGAGAGTAAACAAACAAACGTGCAAAGTAGCGCGTAGACAAAATGCGGCAGCACAACAAAAAAAAAAAAACACGAAAAAAACAAACAAAAAACTTGGCAAAAAAAAAGAAGATAATAATGCACAACAGCATAAAAAAAAATTGCCTCTTATTTGTGGACAAGCGATCTTGTGGCACATAAGACATGCAACATGCTGAAACACGAACAGTCACGGAACAGCAAAACTATAAAATCAGCAGCGCAACTAAAGACTTTGCCAAAAATCGCATAATCATGGCAAAGTAAAATTATGACGGCATTTAAATAAATTAAACGTACAGCACACAATGTTATTATAGCAAACAAAATAAACTAAGCATTTTAAGGCAAAAATAGAATTTCAAAAAAAAAAAAAAAGAAATCATAATACGAGTAATAATATATAGATAATAACAAAAACGAATTGCAAGCGAGCAGCGCATGTAAAAGTGAACCCACCTGCGGCGCCATGCCAATGTTCGCCGTTGTCAGTCCCGGCGTCTGCTGTTCGTTGTACGCGCCCAGCGATGCCAAATGCTCGAGCAGCTCGCGGTTCTGCTGCAGCAGCTGCTGTGTACGTGCCTGCAACACGAAAGTTAGCGTTATAATAAGCAATTGATGTGTGAGATGGCAGAGCAGCGCTCGGCTGTGGGCGGACTTACCTGCGCCTCGATGCGCGCATTAGTCTCCGAGATGAGCTGCTCGCGCACGAGCATCAGCTGCGCCAATGCCTGGCGTGTCTGCAGCGCCTGCTGCTCCAATTGATCCTTTAGCTTGCTTATCTCGCCGCGTGGCGATGAAGGCGTCGTTGGCGACTTATCCTCGCCGTCGCTCTGCAAATAGAAGCGAAACAAGATCTCATAATTAATTAACTTTCCATGCTATTTTGGTACTGTTTATTTGCTTTTCAGCTGCATGCGAACAATCGCTTGCCCTTGCATCCCTTTGCTCCTGCACGTATTCGATTTCGATTATTAATAATTTGTTTACATTTCATGATAAACACATCGCAGCGCACAGCACACATTCACACAATCAAACATGCGAGGAGTAAACAAATTCGCATTCAATTAGTTTTTATTTATTTGTTTTCGTTTTTATTTTTATTTGTTAATTTATATATGCATAGCATATATTATACGAGTATAAGACGTGGCGAAGTGTGCGCGCATTAGACGTGTAATTAATTTTTATTTGTGGCAAAATAAAATTTGATTTTATTTGCAGTCTCTATAAACTCGCATGTTTGCTAATTAGATGTTTTTGGCACTTTTCAGTTTCATTAAAATAAAATAGTAAAATAACAGATAAACATAACACAATAGAGGAACTGTGCATGCACAGCAATCGTCCGTGAGTCACCATAGCAACAATGTGTAGATTGGAGCGTGGAATATTACTAGGATATGTAATTGAGTCACCCTAGCGAAGGAGCATTCCTTGCATGTTTTTCAAAATAATAATTAATGGGGCATGAGATGCGTGCGGCTAATGTGATACTCGATAAGGCTGGGTTGAAAGGATATGCAAAACGTGGTGAATGAGGCATAACTGACGTAATTGTTCAGTCAAACGTCATCCTTTAGCTGCTTAGTCTTACACTTGCCAAGCGAATTCGTATGCATTAATCGGGAAGGAGTTGAGTTTTTATATAAAGTGACGCTTAAGTACAGCCTTCCTTAGTAGAAAAACTCTTGCTTAATGCTTTTGATACTCTAAGGTCTAAAAAAACAGAAAACCAATAAATTTATCTGTGTTTTTTTTTTAATAGGATACTCGCATAAGTTGCCCTGCTGCTGTTTTACACTTTTATCATGCTTCTTTATTTTTCAATACTGTTGGAATTTATTCTCTTGTATCTGATGTTTATTTTTTTTTATATTTTCATTTATTTCAGCTTTTTCCCCAAAGTCATTAAACACAAAAAACTAATTTTAAAGTCTGCTGCACCTTGAAATTACACAGGATTGACACAATTTCGTTACTAGAACCGTGTCGTGTTTATTTAAAAATAAATCAAGTAATTCGCGTGAATATTTGCGATGCATTTATTTTTATTTATATAACGTTTCCAACTAATTTTCTCTTCACAGCTGCATGTAGACACTTGCAGTGACAGGGAAGGGAAAGCAAAGCTTATTTTAATATCATTTAATTTATTGCACCTTGTGGAAACCGTCTAATTTCGTACACACAAATTGCATTTAAATAAAATTAATTTTTTTTTGATTACGCTGCGGACAAAGCGCCTTAGAACTTGTCTATGTGAATTTGTTTATTTGGCTTGAAAAATTTCTTCTTTCAGGTCAAGATGAGACGAGACGAGACAAAGCAGGGCAAGACAAGAATCACAGGTTGTTGTTGTTGTTGTTGTGTTGTGGTCTTTCGTGTGAGGCATAAAACTTACCATAGATTTGCGTACGTTGAGACTCGACTGCGGCAGCAATTCCAAATGATTCGGTCGCTGTGGCTGCACATGACTCAGGTCGGGCGTTAAGGCCAAATGATCTAGAAACGAAAGATTTCGGTAGAACAGAATTTAATAAATATTTAATTACACGTTGAATTAGCTGCAATTAAAACTAATGCATCGAATTTACATGCCGTCGAATAGAATTTTACGTCAGTGTAACATTTGTCAAGGTTGCGCCTGACTACGCACAAGCGAAGGAGAAGCGCAACGCAACGCAGCGCAGCAGAAGGTCGGGATCGGCACGAATGTGCGCACCTGCGGCGCATGTGGCGGCTGCGTTTGCCGCCTTACGATTTGGCAATCGTATTTTATTCTTGTGTTTATTTTGCTTATTAAACGCGTAAACTTCGACGATATGCCAGGCAAACAAAAGCGCAAGTGAAACCATCAAAATAAGAAAAATAAAAAAAACATAGAAACAAACTTCAAAACGATGTCTTGATCAAGGCTGGCCATCACACAAGGGCTCACATCCGCCGGACAGACAGACAGACAGCCAGACAGACAGGCAAAGGTTGGCGCGCCGTTTTTAACGGAATTAGTTGAAAGGGCAAATGTTTAATTTGTGTGCTGTCTGACAGCAAGACGCTGCACCATGCCCAGACCCATGTTGATTTGCTTTGTTTTTACTTTTAATGCTAAACATTTAATTATCGTATTTACTTTATTTTTTCTGTTAACATAAACCTTGACACACAGACATTGTCCACGCAGCAGGCGACGTGAAGCAGGTGCCTTGGGCAGTTTTTTGAATAATTTCACTTTAATGAATTTCAATGCCGGCGCACACCTGTACACCTGCACGCCCGCATTCTGTCTAAACAATTCGCAGCATCATAACAACAACAAATCAACGTGCATATCGACACGTAGCCAAATTATGAACAAATTCTCAACTTGGCTGCGCTTATTTGGCTGATACAATTAAATGGTAAACACCTTGCCGCACGCCGAGCCATGAAATTATTAACAGAAGTACATACACACACACACACACACACACACACACACACACACAAGCATACATTTTCGCACAAAGATTTGTGAGGCATGCAAATAAAAAACATATTTTCATTGCTTCATTTGCAATTTTGCAATTTGTACTTTCATTTTATTTTATTTTATTTATTTTATGTTATTTCATTTACTTTTTGTTTGCATGGTGTTTGTGGTTGCCCAAATAAATGGAAAATCGTTCATTGCTGGCTGGGCTTCGTGTTAATGTTATTAACAAAAGTTTCCACTTGCCTGCTCACATAGTTCCGAAACATTGTTGCAAAAATTATGAAAACAAAGTTGAACCTGAAAATTGTTTTAATTTCTGCTTTGTTTGCTGCATGCTACTCAAGTGCACTTTGAGTGCAAGATTTATTGAAAAATAAATAAGTGGCTACAAATATGAACATTGTACATTGTTTCAATGCTAAGAACATTGTTTGTTTAATGAAAACAATAAAAATAACAACTTTTCAGAAAAATAATTAATTTGCAACTAGCGAAGAATGCTGCAGCATTGCATGACTACTGTTGAAAAAAATTTAAGCGCATACCCAGACTGAAAGCATGGTGCCAAGATTTTAAAATCGCAGTTAATAGTTAAAACTTGTAAAATATTTGGCAGCACGAATTGCTTCCCGATTTATTTAAACTGCGGAAAATCATTCTTTTTCTTTATCGATTGTATGCAGCATAAGCTCAGTAAGGAACGTTCATAGCCACGAAGATATGAATAGTTACGGAAAGATTCCATATCTCACATTCGGATTGATTTTTTATGTAAATAATATTGTCAATAGTCAGAATTATTTATGAACATAGGCACTTCAACTTTTTCTTGCCACTCCCTAACAGTTGTGGGCATTGTAGAAGTTCTCTACTTAGCAGGCCACGCTGACTTATTTAACAAAGCGGCGAGTATCCCCAACTTCTATGTGATGCCGGTCAGTCAACTTGTCGCCTGTCAACATGCCAACCGAAAGAAAAGTTGTTGTCTTAGTTTCGAAATGATTTCTGTCAGTGTGCTATGCCAGCTCTAATGTTATTTTCTTACAAGGCCACTTCTCCAGCCAATGAGGGCACAATTCGCATGTCAGCAGTCGCGCCATGCACCTTGTTGTCGTCAGCCGTCAGCCTCTTGAGCCGTAAATATATATTTTTAGTTTTTCTTGTCTAGCATTTTGGCTTCTGAAGGTACGCATGAAAATTATCTTTGGCTTTTTTGTTGTTATTTTTTGTGTAGGTTTAATTTTTGTTTAATGTTTTTCTAGGAAAAATGTTGTCACGACAATTAGTCAAATGACAAATTCATTGCTGGCAGTAGTCGTTTTTTCGTGTTTGCTTTTTGGTTTTCTTTATTTTTTTTTTTCTTTTTTTTTGTCTTTAAACATTCGCATAATGGCCGTTGTAGGCGTGGCTAACATGATATTTCTTATTTTGTATTTTTTTTTTTTGTGCAAAAAGCTCACAGAGACTTTGTATTTAAATTAAATTTTGTTATGTCAAATAAAATTTTATTACTTGCTTTGCCTATTAAAACGACATAAATAAGAGGAATACTCGCATTTGTTTACAATTTAAGGAAGCACAAGTTTTGTGATTTTTCACATGTTGCACATAAGTTTACGTGTTTTCTACGCAAAGTAAAACATAAATTCTCTATAAACTGGACAAGCAATAAAATATGAAATAAAATTATGCGCTTACCCAAAGCAATAGATTATGTGCTTAGGATTGAGTTGGATGAGCTTTTTTCTTGGGCAAATAAAAGAAAAAAACCGAAACGACAAGATAAAATGGAAAACGTGTTTTTCTTCCTCTTGGCAGACGAGCCATAATGATTTGTCGTAAGTAGACATTTTCAGATCACACACGAAAAAAAAAGAAACAAATAAAAGAAGAAAAGAAACGTAAAAGTTAAATTGTCATTTGGCAAATGAAACGGCGCATTAGGCAACACGCGGCTAACGGCGGTTATTGATATAACAGTCAAACCCCCTCATGTGTGCAGCACGCGCCAATGCATATGCGAAAACATTCGCTGTTGTCATTTCCTAAGCTGGTAATAAAGTTTAGCAGGGTTCTTAATGCGTTTAGAGTGGCCATATTTGTTTATATTTGCCAACTTGATTTTTCTTTTACTTTTGGCAAAGCATTTCGCAACTGGACGTAATAAATTACGACCTTAATGCGTGCGCTGAAAACACATAAGTAAAAGTGAAATTTTTATAGGCACGAGACACATTGGCTGCGTTCCTCTCGTTCCTCTTTTGCTTCGCTCTGACTCGAATGTCATTTATTAGCCTATTTGACATTTATACTTGTTAAGTTTATTGCCTATGCGCAGCACACACGCTCACACAATGCATACGTAACAGCATATGCCATCTCGCTCACTCACCGACTCGCGCTCACTTTTATTTCGCCGCTCACCTATTTTGACTTTCAGCACTGGAGCATATGATCAACCGTCGGCGGCAACTCAACTCAATTCTACTCAACTGTTGATGGTCGGTGTGTTGCTTTGCCAATGTTGACAGATGCCTCAAAAGTCAAAAAAATTATGTATGTCGGCTTTGTTGCGTTTTCTTTTCGCTTTTATTTTTTCTTTTGCTTTGTTGTTGGTTTTTTTTTGTTTTATCTTTTTTTTTTTTAAATTTTTTTTTTTTTTTGCTTTTCAGTAATCTACTTTAATTTGTCTATTTCATTTTCTTTGCTATTGTTGCTGCAAAAAGTTGGCAGCGTCCCACTACTTTTCATTTGATGACGTCAAAGTCCACCTTGTTCGCGGTATACGCAACAAAAAGTAGCATGAAGAGTTTGTTGTTCTTGTTGTTGTCGTAGTATAAGCAAGCGACTGATTGCTTAACAGACAAAAGTAGATTTCGAAAAGATTTCGTTGCGTTGTGCAAAGTCATCGTAAGACCATTTGCCGTTATTTACTACATGGCTGAGCATATGCTGCTCAATCTGCTACGACATGAGATTTGCATTTATGTATATATAAATACATATATTGTATATGTATGTCACATATAATGTATGCAGCGAGAAAGCAAGTTTTCTAATTCAAAGCAGCCAAGTAAGTGGAGCAATGCGACATTATGCAAAACGACGTCATCAAGTGCCGCAGCGCAGACGCCATTTGGGCCAGCATAGGCAGCATGTTTTTATATACTACAGCGCTAGACAATGAACCCCATGAACGCTGATTGAAGTGCAGGCATGCAAATGCGGATATTTGTCGGATATTTGTACATGATGCATGGATTTATTGGAAGTGCTGTGACGTCTTATGTACATGCGAGGGGCACTCACCTTTTTTGACTTGCGTATCGCTGGCGCCGCCATCATCGCTTAATTGTTGTTCGCTTATCTGCTCGACATCGAGTAGCTCCGATGAGACATCGGAACGCTCATCGTTGGGTTCCAGGGAATTCTTATGAAGATTAAATTTGTGGCACACTTCGAAGGCTTGACCGACGGTACGCACAATGCGCATGGCTTGTGACTGCAAAGAAAACAGAAAAAAAAAGAAAACCATAAATTAATGAATATGCTTCGATTTGATACAGCAACGAGAGGCTATGAAGTGATCACCAGAACTTGGACTAGGGCCATTTGTCAACGCTACTGTAATTTCTGAATCCTAAAGCTGTTGCTACCTTTAGACTGCTACAGTAAAGCAAGGGAAGCACTCAAATAATTTGCATACTTCCTACAAAGTCAATTCTGATCGTTGGCCATTGTTGGTCAAAGCAAACAACTTTCATATACATACATCAAAGAGCAGCCACTCAAAGGCGTGCAAATAAAATAAAGTAAAAAGGATAAGTGCGCTTATCCAGCCAACACTTGGCTAATGCATAATGCATGGCAGCTGAATAGCCGCGGCCACTCCCACAATGACTCGCACTTGTGCGCTCTTGCCATCAAGTTGCAATTAAACTTGCACAGCAATTAAAGTCGCTCAAGTGCTTTGTGCAAGGCTGAGTGCGCCGCATGGCGTATACGCGTTGTTGGCAAACGTTTGATGCAAAGCCAATTAGCGACAACTGCAGCTTACCTCGTCCTCGCCGGAAACGGCATCCTTTGTGCGATTATTGTATAAATTATCACAGTTGCCGCTGGCGGCGCCATTTGCTCCACCGAACGTCGCCGCCTCAACCGCTGGCTGTGTGCAGCGCTCGAGCGGCGAGCTGCGACGTCGCACACGCACCGCGCGCGTGCTGTCCTTGTCGGCGACGACGGGTTCGCGGAACGAGAGCTTCTTGCGCGGCTTATCGGTTTTGGGCCGTTCCAGCATGATGCCAGTGCCGCTGCCCAGGCTGCTGCAGGTGCTGCTCGTGCTGCTGCCGTGCAGCTGTGACGAATGCTGCTGCTGCTGCTGCTGTTGCAGCTGCTGTTGGCGTTGCTCGTGAAAGGTATCACTTAGCGATTTGCGACGTTGCAGATTGTGTCGCAGTTCGTTGCGTTGTTGTGCTTTGTTGTTGTTGTTGTTGCTGCCGCCATGATGGTAATGACGCTCCGGGCTGTAGTCATCCAGATAGCCATTGGCATAGCTCTGCATGCGACGGCTGCTGCCGTGCTGCATCATGTGCAGTTGATCGTCCTCCGAGTGCAGACGTTTGAACTTCAGACGTGCCTTGAGTATGTGATCCGCCTGCTTGGGTGATTTCTCAGCGCCGGGCGCTGTCGTCGGTGGCAACTTCTTGGCAAGAACTGCTTTGGCTTCACGCTTCACTGGCTGCTCCTTTTTGATCAGATAGACGGTGTTCTCATCGTTGAACAATATGTGCTTATTGCGCTGCGTGGGCGAGTGCTGTTCGTGGGCACTGTCATCGTAGTCGAAGAGTCCATTGCTGTGATAGCCATCGTGTATGTAACCATTGTCGTTGCTGTTGCTGTTGTTGTTGTTGTTGTTCTTGCTAAACTCCTCCTTGACACGCATAATATTCTCAATGAATGTGTCATCGAGAAAGCGATTTGCCTTCTGCTTCAGCGTCAACTCCTTCTGCTGCTCGGCCGTTGCCAGCTCATTTTCCACGCAATCGATTAGCTCATGTATATCGAGACTCTTATTGCGCGAAAGCAGCTTAGCCTTGCGTGGCTGCTTCTTGGCCGTCTGCGCTGCCAGTGTCGGCAGCTTTTCCTTGTTCAGCTTATCGCTCAAAATGTCGCGTATCAGACCGCCGCCATTGCGAAAAATATTGCGCTGATAATGTACCACGGCATCAGATTTCTCTGCTGTCGCATCTGACGCATCCTTTGACTTCTCCGTCACTGTCGTGTCCTTCTTGTCCGTGTTGGGCTTGCCGCGGCGTCCCCAGGGCAAGAAGTCCAATGCCTTCGTGATGGGGCTGCGTGGCGTGACACAGCCATCGAAGAGCTGCTGTCGCTGCTTCTCGCTGCCCTTGAAGAGGCCGCGTGGCTTCATGCTCGGCGTGGTCTCCTTTGTGGGCAGCGGCAGTGGCAGCGGCAGCGCCTTGGCGCTGCTTTCGTGCTTCATCATTTGCCAACTGATGCGCTGATCGATCACTGGGACGCAGCACCTTGAGTCGATCGCCTTCAAATCGTTGCACTTTCGAGGCCAATGTGGCAAACTATTTAACAAATTTTTGACGTCTGTCACGTACTTTTCGCAGATTTTTCACTTATGCTCACACAAGTTTTCACTTATGCGCCTCGTACTTTTTTTTTTTCTGTCAATTGTTTATGTTTATATGCACTCAAGTTTCACGCGCCGCCGCTCGAAGGTTGTTCGCATTCGCGCGGTCTTTGATCGCTTTTGTGGCAAAGATTCGTCTTCGCATTTGTTTTGCCACCTTCATGCAGCGCAGTACTTGTTGTATTATTATTGTTTTTGTTGTTGTCTAAGTATTTATTTTTAAGTAGGTTTTTGCACTCTTTGGTTTTTTGCAATTTTCAAAACTATTAATTTTTTATTGACTTTCGCTTGACTTTGGCGTTTATTTGTTTATGTCATTTGTGGGTTACTGTGCGCAACACCTTCACTTCGGTTATTCACATTCTGGCACAAGCAAAGTCACAGTGTTTTCGTTGTTGTTGTTGTTGTTAATACTTTTACTGCTGCCAAACATAATTTTCCGTGTGTTTTTCTTTCTTTTTTGGTTTTGTTTTTATTATTAATTTTTAATATGCTTATTTTACAATGTTTTTATTATTGTTTTTTCACCTTTAGCATAAACATGCACAGTTCTTGCCTGTGCTCCTATCTGCTAAGTTGTTTTCTGTTCTCTTCTGCTGTGCTGTATTAAGCATTGTAAAGTTGTTTAACATTTTGCGCAAAATAAATATAACATACACTTTGCCTACATACAATTTTCGCAGTACTATTTTTATTATTATTATTATTATTGTTTTTTGTTATGTTAAATACGCTTATTTTATTTGCATTTTTCATATTTACATTTGGGTTTTTCGACTTTGCACTGCGAGTATATACATATGTACTATACATACATGCTATATATACAAATATAACCGTCAGTCATTGTTTGCTGTCTGCACATGCCAAATGCCAGGGCAGCGCATCTGCCTGTGGAAATATTTTGTCAGTGACTGGCACGAAACTTACGCGTTGAGTCATCAACATGGTCGGGGGAGTGTGTATACGAGTCAAGTTTCATGCAGTATAGGAAAATTTTTTAAAAACAATATAAAATTTTTGAAAAAAATATTATAAACAATTCCACCCTTAGTTCGCGCGCAACAATTATTTTAGGTTGAAAAGTTTACGTAAGTGACATTCGATAAAGTGTTGAAAAAATATATGCGAAAACATTGAATTCAAAAAAAATCTCTATGAAATTGAGCATGTCAATGCGTGGGTGGTTAACTGTTATGCAAAAATCAATTGTGTTGCTGCTATCCTTTATCAATCAACAGGTTTTGTCATTTGCATATGTAGCCAATGCATATATGCGCAGCAACAGAGATTCTTTACCTAATTTGGACAAAGCTCAAACGTGTATTACTTTTGGCATTATTTTTAGTAATTTATTTTTAATATGCCAAATTACAGTCAATGTAAAATTCAGTACTTTCCATTTGTATCCAGACTAACTATTTGGCTTATGTCAGTCAAGGAATGCCCGATTTTATGCGTATACAAGTAAAAGGCAACTTTTAGTTACTCGTTAAATAAAGTAAATTAAATAAAAAGCACAGAACACAATGCATGTAATATAAAAGAATTTACGGTATATCGTAAAAAGTCCAAAAATGGAGGAGCCCTACGAAAAAAGGACATAGAATAATAATAGATGTAAATGTTATGAGAAATACATCCTCATTAAGGAAGTTGTCTATCACCAAAATGTATAAAATCATAGCATGAAATCATAAAAAAAAAAAACATTTAATCAGTTTTCATTTGAATCGTTAATGTTGACCTTTTTTAAGACGTTCTTATTTTCACAAACTCTCTTCTTTTGTTTTCATGACGGTAATAAAAATAAAAAATAAAAAGAAAATAAGAAAATTTAAAGCATTGCGTTGTTATTAAATTTTTAAAATAAAAACCAATTTCGTTTTCAACTCATGGCCTGCCTATGAGAAATGTCTATTCCCTTTTATGAAGGCTCAACGAATCGCTTAAGAGAAATGATTTGGAATAAAAGGTTTACTATAATCTATGCTGTCCTAAATCTGTGTTTGCTAATTTAAAAAAAAAAATAAATAAAAAAAAGCTTCGGTTGTTTATGTGTTGTCACGAAAAAGGATTCACTGTACACGCTGAATTATTGATGAAATCAGCCACAATTTAATATTTAATACATTTTTCATTTTGATGCCTTGGCTGAATGCGACTTCTCTCAATGTTTTATATATTTTCATATTTTACTTTGCTGCATATGAACCACATGAGCATCTGCGAGTGCCCTGAAATCCAAGTACAAATTGATTACTGGGAACTGCCAGCTGGTGTCAGTTGATTTGTAAGACAAATATGACAGCTGTCGTTTTTTGTTCGTTTCCCAATATTTCATTATTCTTATGTTTATTTTTATCTTATCTTATCGACAGGTCAAAAGCATCGACGACTGCCTCACCCTGACCAACTAGCTTCGTGTTTCATGTTTCGTGCAGCCTTGTTGATAGCCCACTTGGCAGCGAGCGTCAGCCAATCGTCTGAGCAGACAGCGAAAGTGTTTCGCTAAGGCGAAAATAAATCATCGCATGCAATTGTGTTCTGTACAAGGACATCGCTAAGACCTTTGCTAAAATTAGCATTTGTCTATTCTGGCTGCGACGCCGACTAATCAAATGCTGCATTAGACACGCTTAACGCAAAAGCCATGTTGGCGCATATTGTGATGGATGAATAAGGTTGGGTGAGTACTTTTCGCTGTTGATGTAATAATCACAACATCAACATGGGCGAGAAATCAATTTGATTGTGGCTCTGTGTTTATTGTTGTTTCTTTTTGACAAGTGCCTGTCAGCAATTTAAATTACGCAAATCATTTGCGGCCAGCCACGTTTGCAACACGTTCGCGGTGGCAGCCTCTTCTTGGCACAAATGAATAATGGCAGAGTGTAAAAAGTAGAAACCGAAGAAATTAACGAAACGTATGAAACACGAGTTTCGGACAAGAGGCGCCCCAAAAATAGTTTCAAGGTAATTACAGTGTACAGCGTTCAGCGTTTAGCGTGCGAGCGTGCGTGCGTGCCTGTGCAATCACAAGCAGCAAAGAAATCACGTTTCGCTGGCGTACTTTGTGAGTTCCGAGTTCTAAGAAGTGGCAAATGCGGCCAAGTGTGTGAGAGGGGCGAACACAGCGTGCCGTTGCTTGTGCCTATGTCTGGCGTCAGTCAGTCTAAAGAGTCACTAAATGCGTTTATTTTTTTCATATTTATTTATTTTGGTTTTTTTCTTGTGTATTTTTGTTTTTTTTTTTTTTTATTTACTTTTCTTTTTCTATTTTGTGTTACACATTAAATCGGCTGCTTTGATTTTTTTGTGCTATTTTAGATGCGCGCATATTGCGTATACGACGTGTTAGCCGAGTGTTGAATTCATTTCCTGCGTTTGTCAAACTGACTGACCTAATGGCAAAACTGTCGAAACCTGCTGCTGCTGCTGCCGCTTGTCGTGCGACTAACAAACCGATTGCCTGTACATTCGGTTGCTTGACGGATTTAATCATAAATAAATCAAAAAGCAAAGCATAAAAAAACAAAATCAGTCATGTTGCAATTGCCTGAAAACGAAACGAAAACGCCTCACAAGAACAAAAAAGAACACGTAATAAAATTTATTTATTTGAAAAATCAACAAACGAAAAAGTGAAAAACTACGCGTGGATTTATTGCGAAAATGTTGAAAATAAATTAAGTAAAGATGCTTAATTTTTACGAGTATGTTTTGTTTTTATAAATCAATTTTATTATTTGCTTTTTGCTTTTCTATTTAGCATACACGAAATAGTTCTTTGACTTTTAGTAGTTTTCTGGAATTGTTTGCTTGAGCTTCAAGTTTTCAGGCAGTTCGCCGATTGTTTTTCTTGTTGTGACTTAATTGTTTTGCGTTATTGTTTTTCTTGTTGGGGCTGCTCCTGGCCAGTTTAATAAATTAGTCGGCGAAGCAGCGAAGAGAGCAGCCAGAGCCATAAAAGCCAGCAAGCGTCTGCGTTGAAATGCAATTCATGGCATGCACAGTCTGCGGTTACTTGCACGCGTCCTTGTGGTTTTTCGCACACACACTTGCACACGTGATTGCGCATACGCAGACAAGTGCAATGCTGTTGTGTTTGTGTTGAGAATTTCTGCAACTTTGTAAACCAAAAACTGCATAAATTATCGTGTCACACTTTCATAACTTTGCGAACCTGCTACAAGAACCCCAGGCTCAGCCTCAGCAGCAGCCGCAGGACCTAACCCAAGCATCACCCCACAGTCATTGCGTGTTCATGCTTTGTAACTTTCATTGCTGCTGTGGCTGTGTCTGCTGCTCTTCCTGTGCGCTATAGTCGTCTTATATTGCTTTCGAATATTGTCATGTGGCAGTGTGCAGTGTTTGGTATATATGTGTGTGTTCAACTGTGTGCTGGCGCATAAAATCCAATAAGCGCATTGTTTACTGTTTAGCACTCGCACACACACACACATGCATGAAACGTAGCTGCCATCGTTGCCATTGGAATACATTACAAAACACATTTACTTTTACGTTGCTGCAAACTTTTCGCAATGGATTTAATATACTCTTGGCAACTTTGCAGTGTGTATCTTTTGGCATGCGCTTCTTTTTTTTTTTTTTAATAAAACATACCAAGTTTTCGAAACACTTAATGGCAATGTGTGTGCGCTTTTATTGTGTACCTAAACTTGATATTAGTTTTAAAGCCAAACAGTCTCATAGCGCGGTTATGCGCTTAGTAAATGAGACAAAGGTATCGTCCCCAACGAATTTCGCTACATTTGTCGTCATTATTTTCAGCAATAAAATTGTGCAATTTTTTAATCTATGCGTAATGAAATTGATATTAAATTCAAGAATACTTATTCCATGAATTAAGTCAAAAGTTTGAAAAAAGTACATACATTAATACTTTGAAATATGGTTTGGTTGAGATGAAACAGACATTTGATCACTTTTTGGTTTTCGGTATTGGAACAAAATCACAATTCGAAACTGATTCACTGAGAAAACTGAATTTGCTAAGAGGCAATGGACTGAATAATTTTACTTTTTATCTCAAAAATTATTTATTAAATTGTCTAGTCTACCAAAACGAAACATACATGAACAACACGACTTCATGGCACTAATTAAATTTAGCAAAATTAAAAGAATTCACATAAATTTTAACAAATCGCATTCAGTAGTAAACAATATGCAGCACATGCATGGCAATTAAAAGGCATAAAGACATTTGCAATTCACATTGAAAATTCAGGATGTTTTGGATATGACTTGGTGGACATTATTCATTAGTTTTAAAGCAAAATTAATAAAAGTATTTGCTTCAGTGATCTTTCCCTAATTGCCACTTTTGCGTTGTTAAATTGAAACTAGACTAGAGCACGTCTGCCACTTGGCCATAATAAATAATTATAAACTGCACTATAAGCCATATAATTCTTGCAATTTCGAACAATAAAATCATTAAAATAATTTCTTTATTCAGGAAAAATAACCGAAAGCGAAACACTGAAGGCAGCACACGCGCACGTACGGCCCCAAAACGAGGCGCACTTAAAATTTAATTGACTTTTAAATAATAAAATTTAACTTTCTGAATTTGACCAAAGGCAAAGGCGAATCAAAACCAAATTGAAATGAAATATGGCCCAGACGAAAACTTTAAAGAAGCTATTAAAATAATGAATCTATTTTGTTGTTAATTTTGATTTTGTTTTTTTTTTTCTGCGATTTTTTTTTTTTTCTTTTAATTTTCTTTTTTCTTTTTTAATTTTGTATATTACGCGAAATATTAATTTTGGGCATAAGAGCCAATTGCGTCTTCTTTCATATGCTTTTCATTGGATTTCGCGCATGTGGCGGCGGTTTGAGGTGTAAGCATGAAATATGCAAGGAACATTACTTTCTGCCATAAAGCACATTTGGGCATTTACGTTAAACAGCGAAAACGCTTTGCTTTGCCCGCTTGACTGTAACTTAATTATATTTTTTGGCTGAACACAGACCAAAAATGAACATTAATGACTTGTTAGCGTTTTGAATTGAGAACCGGAAAGCAAGCGTGCAAAACCATTCTTTCTAATTGGCAATTTAACATTTTTCTGATGTGTAGTTAATGCATATATCAAATAGATTCGTATGAACTTGGCTTTTGAACGTAAACAAGTAAAATAATATGAACAAAAATAAAATAAAAGAAACTAAATAAAGAAAAAAAAAAACAAAAAAAATGGAAAATAAGGAATTTAACTGCATGACAGCAGAGGTATGAAATCTTTTGGTTTTTTTTTATTTGAACAATACACCTCAACTTGTAGCGAGAAAGTATTTTTGGCCGTTGGTATTTTGAAATATGCCTAAAAATAAATCATTAAGTGCCAAACGCGTAAGGCAAGTCAAGTCGTAAACATTTCACGGTATCACGTGCTAATTAAAATTAACTTGGAGACAGTTATATGCGGAATATTTAAAGACTTCAACATTCGATGGGTGACGTATGGCAACATAGTTTTGAAGCTGTTGCTGCGGGGCATAAGAAGTACAGCCTTTGTCTATGGCGCATAAACACGCTGACCACATGATTGGCTCCCGTGTGTTTGCTTGGAATGTAAAAAAAAATATTTTTTTTTTTAGAATTGCTATTTTTTTTTAAATAATGAGAAAATTGCTTTAAGTACTTTACTTGTTGTTGTTGTTATTTATTTCTTTTTTGTTATAAATATATATTAAATATATTTTTTTTTTTGTTTGTGTGAATTTTTATTTCCCAGAATTGAAAATCCGGGACGTGCGGTACGGTATGCTGCAAAAAATTAATGATTTTCTTGCCTTCAGCGGCGAAAGTGTGCAGACACGGGGCGAATGGCGTCGTCAGCAGTTAATGGCGACAGTGAGGGGCATGACAAACCACTTTCTTTTAATTTTTTTTTTTTTAATTTGTGCTTCGCTTTTTCCGTTGATTTTTTTCTTTGCTTTTTCTTTTTTTTGCAAAAACAGTTTTCTATGTATCTTTGTTGTTGTTGCTAAGATTTTAACAATTTCGATTATTTCTGTTATTTTCAGTTGTCTATTATTTAATTTTCAAAGCTAACTGTCTAAGAATTTTCCCTGGTTTAACTGTAAAAATGATGTATGGACCAAAAGAATTCCGCTTTTTTCTAACGTTTGATATGTTTCGCATATTTTGGCATTCCATTTGTTGTTTTTTTTTTAGGTTTGAATTTTTTTTTTTTTTTTTTTTTGTTTTGTATTTAGTTTATGCCATAATATAATTTTTTTTTCATATTTTTATAGCTGGTTTAGCCATTTAAATATAAACATATATATATTTTTTATCATTTTGATTATTTTTTTCTTGTAAATTGTTTGTTTATATTTTGATTGTTTATCTTTTATGTGTAATATAAAATATATTAAATATGGTAAATTAGATGTAGTATATTTAATATATGAGCGTTGAATATAAAATCATTTTTATTTCTTTTTATATTATATATTTTTTTCCATTATTTTATTTTGTTTTGTTTTGTTTGGTTTGTGTTCATTGTATGTATGCAAAGTGAAATATTTATTTTGTTATGCTTTTAGAAATTTTTAGAAATTTACCAAACGCCTTTCGTAAGGCTAATGATATGATATATTTTAGCCAACACTTTGAATGCGTCTACTTATTTCTTACACGCAACAATACACTTTTTAGTTAATTAATTGCTTATTTATTTGTTTTGTTTCTTTTATGCTTTTTTATATATTTCTTTGTCAATTTTATATACACACTTATACACTTGGCAGACACGGCGTATGTGTACTATACATGCAGCTGCTTGCAGACCTTTCGTGAATGTTTACCGTTTGCTTTTCAAACACGTCCGAAATGTCTCGCTGCGTTCTACGCACTGATCATCGCACGATCGTCAGCGCAGGCAATGAGCTCTGTAGGCAAATCTTTTTGCCAAGCTTTTTTTTCACGCCATCAATAAGAGGCGCATGGGCTTACTCTCAGTGGCCTGCTCAGTCTCTCTCTCTCTCTCTCGTGAGAGATTCGCTCACTGCCTCTTCTGCTGCTGTGGTGTCGGTGGCGTTGCAACCGCAGCGAAATGGTCAACACATGGCAAATATTCTGGCGTACGCAGCTGCCGCCTGGATTTCATTTTAGGCGTCATACTTTTTTTATTTTGTGCCCTGCTGATTTTGTTTTGGCTTTCGTCTTTTGTCTTTGTTTTTTTTGTTCTTTTTTTGCTGTATACACCGTGGCGTATGCTTAATATTTTGTCTGTGTTCGCATTTGCTGTTCACTTTAATATATGTATATATTTTTTTTTTTAGTTTTGTTTTGCTTATTTTTTTGATTTTGGTTTGTTTGAAAAATCATTGCACTTGTTGCCAGTCTGCTTTTTTTAGTTTTGGCTTGGTTCACTTTTGTGTCGCTGCTTTGTGTGCGCGTATGTTAGCATAAATTAATTTTAGGCAGCCAATGCGTTCGGCGCTCGGCCTGCTGTGACGTCATTGCCTTGTGTTTCCATACAAAAGCCATTTTGGCTACTTACGGCTTCGCGGAAGTAAACAAAAGCACTTTTTTACTTTGCCTGCTTTCTTCGTCTATACTCAATTTCTACACACACCCCTGTGCTGGGTCTTGCCTTTGTTTATTTTTTTTTTCCAGTTTGGTTTTGTTGCGCTTGGCAATTAATCATGATTTCAACGAATTGTCTAATTTCTGTTGCACGAATTGGCTTGAAGAGCCATAAACTGCTGCATAAACGAAGTTTGCTTTAGAAAACGCTTTGAAGACTTTGACGCAAGCAATTTTCTTGCTATTATAATACGCGGCGTTTGCGTAATATAAATAAATTCTATTTCACGTGAGACACGTTGTTCCTGTTGCTTATTTACAATATATATATATTTTATTTAATAAAACTGACAAGTAACATGCTCTTGCCTAGAAAATGTAGACAACGTCAATTGTTCGAAAAGTTTTTGCATTAATTTTATGCGGCATAAAATTAAACACTGTCACTATGTCAAGAGCCACGGTTGCATGGCATACCCATGCATGGCCACAGCCTAGCTTAGACAAAGGAGATCTCTAAGATTTTTTTTACGAGGATAATAGCAGCTGCAGGCAGACATATATCATAAGTAAGGTGTCTCTGCAAGCGAAATATTTTTAATTTAAGTTTTTATTATCGCATGTCATACAGAGTGTCGCAGCTGTGCGACTGTCTGCTGCGCAGTGTCTCGCTTTGATATATTGCCGACAGCAGCAGCTAGACAACAAGAAAATTCTTAACGCATTAATTAAAATAAGCAGCCTACAAAGTATGTAATGCATGCTTAGCGTTAAATTATTATTGTAAGTGTTATGATAAATAAAAAATATTGCGATTTTTGTGCAACGCAGTTATTACAGTCAGCAGCCATATAACGCTGCGAACTGCAAAGTGCAATCGTAAAATATATTTATTCTATATAAAATCGCAATAATTTGCATATGGAATTGCCATTGCAGTTGCTGTGAATGCCGCTGCTGAGTAAATTTTCACAGTTTGCTTGGTTTGCTTCAAAGCAAAAGCAACAACAAAAAAAAAAAAAAGCAATAAAAAATAAAAATATGAAAAAACAAAAAAACGAATATAGAAACAAAACAAATAAAAAAGCTGGCGTATATGATAGAATTGTAAAAGTTTTATTTGCAATGTTAGCCGCAATGATTTGCAAGTGAGGCCGGCAGTGCGCCGCTGGCCAATTGGCGAGCAGACTCAGGAGCAAACTGCGGGCGGTGCTGTGCTAACAATGAGTTGCCTGTATGAGTTAGACAAATTGCAATAGCCACAACAACAACAATAACAATACGGAAATCGGCAAATGAACAACAAACGTACACTCAGGCATACACACACACACACGCACACACATACACAAGAACAAACGAGCGACTGATGTATGGAGGAATGGGAATAAATGGGGATGGCTGCATGAGGATGAATGACTGGTTATGGATGGATATATAGATAGATAGATGTATGGATGGTTCGATGGTTGGATGGATGGTTGGATGGATGAATGGATGGATGGATAGGTAGCACACTGGGCATACGAATGCGAACAGGCGGACGGCCAAAGAGATTGACAGCATTTTAGACACATAAATAAAATTCGATGGACAGTTTTCATCTCTGTGCAAAACATTTCGAATGTGTTTTGCGTATTTCGATTTCATGTCGCCGTCGCTGGATTTAAGCCAAAAATGCGCATATTACGCGCCTAGGCACATCAGCACAATAATAAATGTGTGTTCATGTTCATGTACTCGACGCAAACAGCAACAACTAAAATCCAAAAGTAGAATGTAATGACAATTTTCGGCGCTAAACAAACAACAAGTCAGCGAACACACGAGCGACATTAAATCGACTATTAAAGTTAAAGCAAAAATATACCATAAAAAAAAAGGAATGAAATATATTTGTCTTGTTTTGTTTGTTGTTGTTTTTTTAATTGTAATTTTTCCTTGGTTTGCATACCGACCTTTTTGTGACTCTTGAAGACAGAACATTTGAACGTATCCGTGCTGGCATCGCGCGCAATGTAGCTGAATATCTTGAGATCGCTGCTGTCGTGTGACACATAGAATATTCTATAGATGGGATGATTGAGCAGTTCGATTTCCTCGGGATCACTTGTCCAGTTTTTTTTCTGCAAAAATGGGCATT
This sequence comes from Stegana nigrithorax, assembly GCA_037044495.1. Taxonomy (NCBI): domain Eukaryota; kingdom Metazoa; phylum Arthropoda; class Insecta; order Diptera; family Drosophilidae; genus Stegana; species Stegana nigrithorax. The sequence goes on from JBAMBQ010004817.1 coordinate 78,512, forward strand.
CAACAAATGATTATTATTTTAGTGTTTTTACTCCAAAGCGGCCGGCATAGCATCGTGAGTGATTACTTACTTTTCGTCTGCGTTTCTTCAGCACCACACGCACGCCATTCACCGAAATTTGTATGGTCACCTTGCGTTTCTTCAAATTTTGCACTTTGCATTCGTACTGTAAAGATAAACGAAAGTTATTGCATTATTTATAAATGGTTTAAAAAGACATTATTTTTTTATTGTATTTATTTGTGACATGGGAATTTGCTTAAGCATTTCTTGCATTGCCAAGTGTGACAAATTTGAATTTGTCATTGTTTGGTAGCTTAACATAAAACAGTCAAAATATTTATAGCCGATCGTCTGTCAGTCGCGAAGTAGTTACGCTGACGGAAGCCGCTTACGTTTGACGTAGATCAGCTGCCTTATACAGTGCCCAGCTGGCACTCAAATCGCTGACGTTGCTGGCGATCGATTAAAATGTACTTTCACTCGTGAATTTTGTCTACCTTTGTTCGGCTGTTAGAGTGTTCTTTCGGGGAGCATTGACCCGCTAATTGCCACCAACAGTTCGGCAGCTCACCTGTATTTCATAGAAATACTTGCTGTCAGTTATATATTTCTGCTGTGTCTGCCACTATTTATGTTGCTTATGTGTACTACACAGAGATTTTAAATTAATTTAGCATAATCTTAGCCTTTCTGCCTAAGAAATTATTCTTTTTGTAGATTTCGTCAAAAGAAGAAAATGCCAATTTTTAATTTAACACTTTTATATGTAGCAAGTAATACAAAATGCAATTTTATTAGCATCAGCAAAAAAAAAAGGTTTTTTCTTAAATAATTCTTCCAGCAAAGACGAATTTGAATTTGTTTTAAAATAAGTACAATCGAATTTATGTTTTGAGTGCATTTTGAAATTAGGCTTTTCTTTAAAGATTTCTGAAAGCAAATGCATTAAGGTTCACATTCACATGAAGTCCTCCGCTCAATATAAGCGGCTTAGATAAACGGCAGAAATCAAACATCAAGTGATTGCAATTTTGGCAACGTTCAAAAGCCAAGATTCTTGCTAAACGCAATAAGCTGCTCTTAGTGAGTACTTCTGGCAGTGACTGTGGGAATGTGTTTATTATAATGTTGGGAGGTACGAAATCAGAGCAAACACATGATTTGCTGTTCTTAGAATCGATGTGATGTAACGCTACGCAAGGACATACCCACTTCTGCACTTAACGTTTGCTTAAATATAAATCATGTCTTTATTCTTGTGCAACGCACAATGTGGCTGACATATAGACATACGCAGTGTATGTGCACATGTCTGTACTTAGGCAAATAACATTTCACTTGTGTGCCCTACAATGGCTGTCATTTCCTGCTTTTGCAAATCTCGTAACCCAAATTGAAGCCAATCAAATAAAAATTTTATCCTTGAGTTTTCAATTAACATTTGTCTGCTCATACGCTGCTGGTGTGGCTGCTGCTGATGTGGCTGATGGGGCTGGTGCTGCTGTTCAATGTCGAAATGAAGCTAATGACAAGACATGACAATAACATGTGCAAAATTTACCACCAAAATGTAGCTGATGCCGGCGCATAAGCACAGACCCAGCTGCTGCTCCTGCTGCTGCTGCTGCTAAGGACATGTGCAAAGCAACCCAGCTACAAAGTAGCATTTACAGTTAAGAATGTTTACGCACGCACAAGCAGAAGCAGCAGCGAAGAACAATCCCAAACACACAACGCAGGATTTACGGGCCTGCTTTGTTGCTATTTTATGCGTGCAGGCGCCTTTGTGCGTCTACGTCGTTGTCATTGTCGTTGTTGTTGTTGTTCTTGTTGTAGTAGTCATTGTACTCAAAGGAAAATCCTGGCATGCAGCAAACTGTAATCAAAAGGCAGCCAAACATAAGTCGCTGGCATTCAGGGCGTACTCAGCTACCGTAGCGTAGACATGAAAGTTGTGCCTTCTCAATGACTTGCATGCGAGCAGCAGCAGCAGCAGGCAAAAGTTAAGCCGACATGTATATAACCTCAATCTTATGTGAACGAAGTGAAATTGAAAAGCGAACTGTCGACATGTAAGGATATGGCAAACTTTTTAATTGAGCAGAGGCACACTCAAACATAAAGTCATGTGAGAGATATGCTCAAAGCTGTGCTGCGCTGCTCGGCTCATCCTCTGCACATAAACGTAAACGTACACCTTTGCCTAAGTAGCTTTAATTTTGACAATTTGGATTTTCTTCTTATATATAAACACATTTTTTTTATTTTTTTTTTTTTTCGTACAACGAAAATGTACTTTTACAAGGGTTTTACGCGGCGTATGCGTAACTTTTTTCTTTGCGCGTACGTGAAGCCTATTTTTTCATCAGTGATGAACTTCAATTTGTGCTGCAAACAGAAAATTTGATACAAAAAAAAAAATAAAAACAATAAAAAAGAAATCGAAAAAATAAAACGTTTTTACCGTGTCCTTGCCGGCAAGGATGTCAAAGAAAATATGCCGTTATTGAAGTATGCGCCTTTGTTTGCGCGCAGCTTAAATAATTTTCTCGTTTTCTCTTTTTCCCGTTGCTTTCAGTTTTTATGATATAATTTTCTTTTTGCCATGTTACAAATATTATGTCATGAATGGCAGCAGCTAGCAGCCGACAGCATATCCTTGGCGATATATTGGCGCGGGCAAAGCCGTGAAGCCAGCATAACCATTGCACATTGTTTGAGCTTTTCTGCGCTGCTTGATTAGTGTCCCGTTAAGGTGTAGGGAGTCATTCAAATTGTTGACGGGCTTATGCTGATTAATGGATTTTGTGTCTTTGTCTGAATGCCTTGGCCAGGCAGCAGCGACGAGTTAAACAAAACTTGGCGCCACTTAAAAGCAACTCACTGTGTAAATAATCACTAACTGAAACTTGTCATTGTAATGACGACAGCCGAGTTGCTTTATCGATTTAATGAAAATGCAAATAACTGTAAATCAACACAACTCATGCCGCTGCATAGCTGCGAGTATTAAATTTAACTTCGTTTTGCTTTGCATTTAAAGTTAGTCAACCTGCCCGTCGACGGCTACTCACCCGTATGCGACGCATTGCCTGCACGATTTCGGCGCGTGTATTCGGCCGTGGCACCTCCTCCCAGCCAACGAACTGTAATGAGATAAGATCAAATTTGTTTCAGTTAAATGAAGGCCAACAAGAAAAGCAAAAAAAAAGGAAGAAAAAAAAAATAACAAAGAAGGAAAAAGAAAATGTATTTACTTTTGTTAGTTAGGCAAACAAACTTTGCTGCTAAAAGGCTAAAATGTTATAAGAACTGCGCTGAGTGCCTGCCGCCTGCCTGGTGTATACACACTCGCACACACACACACACACACGAGTGCGAGGCATAAAAAGCAGCAGTAACAGCAAAGAGGCAGCGTAATTTTGTTGATTATTTGCGGCACTTGTGTGCCTACAAAGAATTCGCATTTTATTGCTCCGCAAAGACATCATTGTGCCAAACACTTTGCTTTGTTGTGCTTAGCTTCGCAACACACTCCCTCCCCCAAATCTACACTGCATGCGAAAAGTTTTCAAGCACTCGCACACACAATTGAGAGCCTCAAAGCCTCCGACGTTGCCGCTATGCCATGTTAAAGGTTTCTATTGGCGCGTGCATGCAGCATAAAAGTTTGATTTGAATGTTTCCCTTTTCTTTTTTTTTTTACATACAATATATATATTTTGTTTATTTTTAAGTTTGACATGTTATTCTAAATACAAATTGACAGTCGGCACAAATGCGTTTGAAATTTGACGTTGCCAATTGTGCATTTGGCATTAATATGCTTCATTTTGCTTCTAGTTTGTGCTTTAAGTAGAGAAAATTATTTTTGGCCAAGAAGCCTCGACACAGTAAGCGGCCAAAGGCGCCGGCAAGCAACACAAAATGTTTAAATTTAGCAAAAAATAAAACTATAAAAAATAAAATTACAACATGGCAATGCGCAGAGTTGTCTATATTTAAAACAAAAACTAACTAAAATAAAAACAGAATAATAAAAAGTAATAAATGTAAAACAAATACATGCAAGAGCACAACAAAGTAATAAATAAGAAGAACATAGTTTTGCAGTCGCAACTTAAATAAATATTTTTTGAGATATAAGCAATGACAACTAAAATAAAATAAAATGTCATAAAAAGAAAAACGTGTGCATTTTCAAAATATATAAATGCCACAACTAAATGAAAACGTAGAAACTGTCCCTACCTTTGATATAAAATTTTGATGCATATTTTTATATTATAATGAGAATACTAAGCTGAGTATACACACAAAAATTTTTTTACTGTTAATATATATAAAAACAAAAAAAAAGATAGAAACGTAAATAGCATATATGCATTTCATATATAAATGAATGATTCACGCAATTAAATTTATCGGCCCCTTGGGCATCTGCTCTGTCCCCAATGTTTCCTTATGCGTGACACTTCAGCGTTAATTAGCTGTTACCAGGTACGAGTATCTGCAGCCAATTATGTCTGTCTCTGCCTTTCTTTTTGCACTCGTGCATTTGCTGCGAACATGCGATTCACAATGTGCGTGACTTATATTTTTTATATGGTGCAGATGTGTGGGCTTTTTTAACAAGACGGAATATTTATTATACAACAAAATACTTCGACACAAGGAAAAATTACATTAGCCTAATCAATGCTGTGTTTGCATTGGTTTGTTCTAGTGTCTCAAATAAATTGTTTACGATTTGGATGAAGGTGGGATAATTAGATCAAGCTCATATCATAAACTATAAAAACATTCTAAATGGTCCAAGCTTATTTACAATAATTTGACTCATGCTGTGCTTAGACCATTAAGGCTTAATAATATTAAATCGGCCTCATTGCTTTATGGATGTTTTTATGAACTTGTTATTTTGTTCTAGTTTATAAATTTTCTTTTTTAATGTTTTTTTTTTTATAAATATTATATGGTAGTCATTTTCTTCAAATACTGCACACCCACCCAACACTTCAACTTGCTTATCAAGTAACTTTCTCATTTTTATGCGTAAGAAATTTTGCCAAGAGGAAAGTTTCTGCAGCTAACACCCCAAGGGGCCCAAGTCGCAATTGGCAACGTGTTGTGCTGCACTTAAGTTTAAAATAAAAACATTTGACGTCATGGTTGCTTTAATGTACTCACTCTTGTTTATACATTTTTTTATTTTCATTTTTTTATACATTTTTTTGTTTTCTTTTCATTTTTGTGCGCTGTACAATGTTTGTGTTATTTTCTTTGGCGATTTCGAAATGCTTATTGCAGTTTGATGTTGTCTGCATTTTCACTTTCTATGTAGCGGCTCTTAAATCTTCTCGTTAAGCAGCCAAATCTATAAAAATAGACAACTATGCCAAATAAATCATTGAGCGTGTAGCAGGCGGAACAAAAAATTCGAAACTCAGGCATGCTGTCGAAACATTAAAAACGCATTAAATAAATTGAAATAATTACAAAGCAAAATAAATGCGCAAGTTAAAATATTATTTATGCAAAAATTATACAGTGCTCATGTATATTCATGTGCCACAATTGTCAAAAAAAATTGTGCGTTGACAAAAACAAAAATTGTAAAAACAAACAAATAGAAAAAAAAAAAAAAAAAACAAACAAAAATAAATGAAAATAAAAAGATAAAACAAAATGCGCAAAAATAAAAACGAAATTGCGTATACGCTCAAGGATAATAAATGCGTAGATATGGACCTACATTAAAGCATTTTATTACAGTGACAACAACGATGAATGCGAAAAATAATAACAACATTGACAACAACAAGAAACATTACAATAACGACAATAAACACAAAGTGACTTGACAACATGCCACTGAAATGGCAAACTGCAGCTGCCATGTGCACGAGCGAGACGGAAACTGTGCAGGAGCGTAACGTAAAAATTACGCATTCAAAAAAAGTGCTAAAAAATGTTTTCATATATAAATGCATGCGCGGTGCACATTTCGAGTGTGTCATATTTTTGGAGCATCAGTTGCAGCGAACTCGGCTGCTGCCAGAGTATGGCAATATGTAAATAAATTCGATACTTGCAGCCCATGTGGGTTAAGTTCCTACTGCTAATATTTGCGAAATGTTACTAAAGCTGCCTGCTTACAGTTTTGCATGTATGCATGTATATGTGCGTCCCATCATCCTGGTTTACTGGTTTGTTTGCCTTGCAGGCGTTTTTTGCAGTTTTGTCTGACAGATCGTCTGATAAACTACATGACAACTATAAATAACATTGGCAAGCAGTTGGCAACGCCAGCTCTGAGTGGGTGTCTGCCTGAGTGGGTGAGTGGGTGAACGGGTGGGTGTGTATGTGTGAGTGAGTGAGAGTTACGCAAAGCGACTGCAGGCGACAAGGCGCAAAGCTCTGAATGCATGGCATGGCATGGCATGCATCGCTGACATAAACCGAACTGAACTGAAGTGAACTGAAATGAAACGAAATGTGGAGCGCCTGCGACGTTGCTTGTCGCACGCAAAAGATATTTTAATAAATGCATGTAAAAATAACTTTTTTTAATAGCTGTTGCATATTTTTCAAAATGCACGCATATGTCTCTTGTCTCTTATGTGTTTTTATGCGCTGTTGATTTAAATCAAATATAATATACCATTAAGCATTAAGTTGTGTTGTGTCATATGGTCTTAAAAAGAAATCTACATGCATTTCATATATATAAATTAAATTAAAACAAATGTGTTAAGCGTTTTATATGCCATTAAACACCTGTAAAATTGAAAATGCAGCCACATGCGCTGTTGCGTACATTCAAATATTTTGAAAAAGTCTTTGACACCATAGGTCTTCCTTTTTTCTGAAGTTCTAATTCTGAAATTTCCTTATAATTACTACACGTGCTGCGTATTTATTCCGCTGAAATTGAATTTCTCACAAATTGTGTATTAACCTGAAACAGACAGCAGCAGGGGTTCAACGAAACACAACGTTGCTTTTATTTTTTATTACTATTAATATTTGACTTTTGTTTACTTTTTTAATTTTTCACACGCGCTTTGTTGATCGATTACTTTAACTTTGCCACATTTGCATAAGTTCGTGTTAGCGTAAAAATAAAAAAAGACTGCAATCTTTAACACAAATGGATTTTCTTTTATTTTATAATTTTATTTTGCTGCGAATTTTTGCTTTAAATAGCATAAACAGATGGATTTCCTTTTCTTTGAATAGATTCCATTTTATTCAAGCGTTGCTATTTTTATGAAAATCGAGTTTTTTTGCCCCATATGTGATGAATTGATAATTTAATAAAGAAAACCAAACAAAAAAGAAAAAAATAAATAAATAAAAAATAAAAAACAACTAAAAAGTAATAAAAAATAGGAAACATACGTTTGTGCATATGAAAGAAATTCTATTAAAAACGCATTTTATATGTCTGCCATGTGCCGAATTAGTCGGTTTTCGATTTTTGTTTATGACTTATTAAAAATAATTTTAATTAAAACATAGCAAGCGCGTGCTAGTTTTTTTTTTAGCAAATTTTAATTTAATCAGAATTTTATTTATGTTGCCTGATGCATATTTAATAAGCAGCTTTATGGAATTAGGCTTATTAAAAAGAGAAGAAAAATTTTAAAAATCGCTGCGCAAAATTTTTATATACAAAAAACTATTTTAATTTTTTTTTCGCTACGCTATGTGATTTTTAAATATTCTTTTAAAATGCTAATATAACATACGTTTTTCTCATTTATATTTAGTTATTTTTATTTCTGTTTTTAGTGCAGCATAAATTAATTTGACTTTGCATTGTTTATTTAAAGAACAGCGTTTTGGTTAGGTTTAGGTTATTTACTGGCATATTTTTAACTGCCTTTCTTTCGCCACTTAACAAACCAAACATTCAATACTTTTATTTATAAATTTTTGCCATAAATTTGTTTATTCGCGCCAAGTGCTTCCGAGAATAAATACACTTAAACGCACGCATGTGATAGACATGCTCGCAGTTGTGACGTCACTGCGCAACGCAAAACTATATACAACTGAGGCGCCATCAGACCTGCTGACTGTAGCGAAACATCTGCGTCAAGGCGCAGGCACAACAGGCACCTGTTAAACTGAGATTGGATACATGTGCGCATGCAGTTGGCAGCCGGGTGTTTTAATAAAATGAAGCCAAGGATATTGTTAATTTATTTTTATAAAATAACATACGAAACTTGTTAAACTTATTGCCAAATATAAAATGTTAAGATGCGCGCTGAGATGTGCTGCCACAAATAATTAAAACGAAAGCAAATGTTATATTTTACATATGATTTTCCGGCAAAAGTTCACAATTACTCAGCGTTAAAAAATAATTTATATTTAAGGCAAACCGGACTGAAGCTAAATTGCGTTAAATTATTTAAACTCACTTTTATAAGTAGTATACAACCGACTATTCATGACAGTTAAACAGAAACAAAAGTGAATGCAAAAAAAAAAAATAAAATAAAAAATTGGAGACAGCGAACAGCAGCCGCACATTTCTCATGAAGTTAGCGCTAAAAGCTGAAAGCTCATTAAGCGCGTTTTCTTTCGTTACCGTTGCGAGAATTTAAAATTAAATGTGCAAAATAATGGCAAGAAATTAAAAATTGCAAATGAAGTTTATGCGCAAGCTTAGCCACAAGCAAAGCCAAAAAAAAATTGCATTCAATTAATTTGTGTTTATTTTTTTATGTAGAAACTTTGAACAATGAAGCGGAGCTGAAATTACAACATATTAAGTAAAAAAAAAAAGTCGAGCAGAATATACGCAACTTAAAAAACAACACAACTTAGTAAATGAGAAAAGAAAATGCAAAACCAAAATATAAAGAATGCTTGCAAAAAGCATTGAAGCTTGCAAAAATCTGCAACCGCCGTTGGTCAGTTGGCAAGCAACGTTGCGTTTTCAGTTCATGTGGATGCCGCAGGCAAATGGCAAACAGATTAGTTTAGCTTAGTTGCAGCATGAACGAAAATAAAAAAAAATAAAAACGTGAAAAGAGCAGCCACGCAAAAGCTTTTTTTTTTAAGTAATGCTCAGTGGATGCAGTAAGTGGAAGTATCGCAGTCTGTGTGCCGCAGGCACATAAAATAGCGAAAAAATGAGCTGCATACATTTCAACTTTTTTCGCTGTTCTTAAATGGAAACGCGTTTTTTTCGCTTCTTTATGCTGTTTTACACGTTTTAAACAATTTTAGGTTTTTTGTTATTCTTTTTCCATTTTTGGTGTGTTGCTTAGCTGCAGGTTATGCAGCTAATCACGCATACGCAGTGTGTTGCTTTGCAAGTATCAGAGCGCAAAAAGCAGCGTTTTTAACGAATTTGCAAATAAATATAAAAATTGTACTGCATACTTTTAGGCAGTGCTGTAAAATTGCCTCAAGCCTTAGCTAAATGCTGCATAATTTGCTGCTAAAGAAAATTGAAAGCAACAAAAACAAACACATGTTAAGAAAACTATAATTTTATGTACTTCAACGAGGGGCACGCTGTAAGTTTTATATAATTTTATATATAGTTATATAAAAGTAAGTAGAAGGAAATTTTTTTACAAAATGATACAAAAAGAAAAAAAACAGATGTTATTTATATCACCCAATATAATTATGTTATGCACCTACCTAGCTTTTCTTTTCAGAGAAGGAGAACACGTTTCTTGTGATTCGCCTACATCAAAAGTCTAGATAACATATACCAACTAAGTGTCAACAATCTCGTCCGCTTCAATGAAAACGCTGAATGATTCAATTTGGTTGGGAGATTCGGGGTTCACAACAGACCCAGCCAGTTATCTAACCCAATCTAACCTATATAATCATATATTTTATCTTCTTTTATGCACGTGATTGTAGCGCATACAGAAAGCATGCAGAATAAAATTAATTAGTAGAAATAAACGAAAATAGCTCATTTGGCTGTGCATGCCTCCATTAATGTTCATTGTTTATTGAAGCATTTAAATGCCCACTTAGTGTGCCGCATACGTTGTGTGAGTGTTGCTGTCTTACACACGCACACATACGTCACACGTATACTCGTATACGTACTCACAATACATCGCAATTGGCAGGCAGCAACTGCCACATGCTGATTAGACACAGGCCACGTCTGCGAACGGCTGCCTGCTGCACACGACTTGCAATTGTTGCTTCACTCTCTGTTTATCTTTTGGCTTCTCTTGTTTTATTTTAATAATTTTAAAAGAACACCATTTTTTGCTGTTTTTTGGTCATATTTAATAAAAAAAATAAATAAACATGGCGCAGACACGGCAAATGCGTACAATATGAACATGAACATGCCGAAAGAAAGTAAGCAAAATAAAATTACAATTTAATGTGACTTTATATTGTTGCAGCTGTTGTCGTGCTTTAAACGGAATTAAGTGGTTTGTGTGCACGGATGTATGTATGCATGTGTGAGTAATATATTTTATATAACGTTATAAATCGATAACATGCTTGCCTCTGTTTTTTTTTTTTTTTTGTCTTTTAATAAAATTTTCTGCTAAAGTTATGACAAACACAATTTTGTTAATACACAAAATAATTTCTACTTTTAAATTATTTTTTCAGTGAAAATTGCGCAAAGTTTCTTGTTGAACCCATTTTGTTTTGTTTTGTTTTGTTTTATTTCTCTGCACAGTTTCGCAGCCTTTTTCCGCTTGCTGCTCTTACTGTGCGTCGCTTTAACACATTTTTTACGCATAAGAAAATGTGAAACTGTGTGCGACAGAGTGGAGCGCAATTTGCATGTTGCTTATATATTTCTTACAAATTTGTTTTCCTGTTTTTGATTATTTCCAAAAAAAAAAAAAAATAAAAAAAACAAACACACAATACACTTAAAAGTAAATTTAAAAGTAAACCAAAAAGTTAAAAATAGAAAAAAAAAAAGGATACACGCGGAAACCGGAAGCGTTGCGCCTGCACAATCTGCATGCATACATTTCCAGACTAATAACATTAATTACTTGGCAACGCCAAGCAAAACTTTGCCAGGCTCCTTTTTGCCGCTTCTTAACTATGGCATCCTTACAGTGTCTCTTTCCTTTTTTTTCTTTTTTTGTATTTTATTGTGCTGTATGTGTGTGTATTTTTCTTAAGCTCTGCGCTGTTGTTGTGCGTTTGTTGCCATTGTCGGGCGTTGCTGCGTTTGCTTCATTGTTGTGTCGCTGGCACGTCAAGCGTCGGGACGCAAACACGAGTAAAGTTAAAGTTAGCTTCCTGCCTGCACAGTTTCCGTTGGCACTCATTCATTCATTAGCCTCATCAGCAGCTGCCACGGGCAGGCGAAGACTTTTCGCTTTGGCTTTGCGTCGCTTCACAACTTTGCATTATCCGTTGCCTGTTGTTCGCCAATCCTTCGCCGGGTTTCCTTTGGCTCGTTTTCACTTTTGCTTCTGCTGTTGCTGTTGCCGTCGTCTTTTCATGCCAGCTGCGTTTGCTTTCGCTGCAGCAGTTTCATTTTAACTTAATGATTGCGTGAAAACCTTAATTTTACTTCACATTTTCGGCAATGAATTTTATTTTATATTTTTTGACTGCCACTAATTGTTTTTATTTTTCATTTTTTTTTTATTTTTGGGTATAATTTAAAATAATTTTGCTTAGCCTTTAGTTGGCCTAAATTAAAAAATAAAATTATATTGCTAACGAGGTTTTCTGCGTATTTTGAGCAAATTGTATTTACTTATGCCATTTTAGCTGCCGGCATCAACTTGTTTTCAAATCATTTCTTGAGGTTTTCAATGCTTAATCATTTACAGAGCATCGGTAATCAATCAAAACTAGCTCAACTAGCCAACTTAAATACAAATGTTGCTGCAATTGGCAACTGGCAACGGGCAACTAGCAATTTCTTGGAACATTAAGTGCAGCCTCAAGTGCGGAAAATCCATTGGTGAAAAAGCATTTGTGCTGTTTTTCATTTTCGAGATTAAGTGGCTCCCTCGACGCTAACCCAATGCGATGACGCAGAGAAATGTGCAGCACTCGACGAGGCAGCAAAGCACAGCACAACAGCGGCGCAGCGTAGCATCATGATTTCCGTGCTTACAACAAAATTTGATGAATGGTTTGCTGCTTGTGAGCAGATTGTTGGGAAAACGCCCAACGCAATTATGAAGTGCACACAAATTTATTTGTAAATGATGTACGCGAGTATTTGGCAAACCAGCCAAGCTGACGTTGTGAAAATTATTCATCTGGGCTGTTTCATGTTTTCAGCTGCTAAGCGTAGGTTTTGGGTGCAGTTTAACACAATTGAAGATATTGCCCCAACATGCCATTAGGTGTTGATTTGTTGTTGTGGCTTCATTTATTTCTGAGTCCAGCCAACAGTTGCAGCTAAAAGGCACATTAATCAGCAATTTAGCATTATAAGTTTTCTTTCAGTTTGTTGCATTAAAAAATTAACTTTTATACGACTCGCCTTAGTTTACTTCTACTCAACATCCACGAAATGCAAAACTAAGTGGGCCCTGCGCTGCAGCAGAAGTACACAGCGGCAGACAGCAGACAAATACTCGTTGGCAACAAGTTAAGTGCAAGTTCTCGTAAAATAAACAACACTTCACTGGTCAGCAGCTCTTCGTCTGCTCTGCACTGGGATAGAAGCAAACTCAAACCCACTACAATTCTAAGCTGACTTAAGTTCTTTGTTTTAAGTTAAGCGAAAAAGCAAGTAAATGTAAAATGCTGAAAAATTACACTAAGATAATCTTATAATTGCTTTTTTCAAAGCTTTCGCAACATTTGCAAAACATTGAAATAAATAGCAAAAAAAAAAAAAAAACTACATTTGAATTGTCATCAGCTTGGCTGTAACTATTCGTATACAAGCAGGGTTTGCTTTGCTTATGCGGATCTAATTTCAGTGTAGTTCAGATCCAAAACTGCACAGGCAATAGTTGAGAAAAGGATGAAACTCTTTGCCATCGTTAAAGTACACCATTGTTGAGGCTATTTATAGCAAACTCTACAGTTGTATCTGCTAGGCTGGGTGTGGCTTATGACTGCTCAAACTTGAACAGTGCGGCAGAATCCAACTTTGTTACCATACACTACTGTGACTCATATTATGACATAGAAGTCTTCCTTAAAGTTGTATGAATATCAAAATAAACTTTAAATGCTAACCATAAATTTTAGATTGATAACTTGATAGCAATTTAAGCTTAATAGGAATTTCAAAAATTAAATACTTGACTTGAAGCATAATGAAAATTCTTCGGAAAAAGATGATCATGTTTGCATATTAAAATAATTTGGTATTTCTTTCTTTTTGTTGTCAGCCAAATTAGTCATCAATAAAATGGCTGCATGGGTTTTGCCTGCGCAACTCATTAAACTTAAAAGCCAAAGTTAGTGGCATCCAAAAAAAACTAAAAATTAAAACAATGCAAAACAAGAAGTGGGTGTGGCAGTCAAGCTTCGCTTAGTACAAACTTCAAAGCATGCACAAGACTTCCGGCAACGTTTTCATTGAAAATATTCTCTGGAACTGTCCAGCAAATAAATATGCATAACCCAACTTCTTATCTATGACATAAATTTCACGAAAGCAATACGAGTATAACAGTATATTTCTTTAAAGAAACATAACTGAAAAAAAAATAAAAATACTTTAGCAGACATTTTGACACACTTAAAGAAAACCATAAAAATTGCTTAGACTTATTTTGCCAGAATGTCGCCTCTTACGGTTTAAGGCAGACGCGTGATTATTTGTTTTTTATTCTTTATTATTTGTATTTGTTTTTGCGTTTGTTGTTGGGTGCGTGTAGTCAGTCGCCTGCAGTTAAATTTGCTTTTGTCTTAATAAATATTTGTTGTTTGTTTATTTTGTTTTTTTTTTCCTTTTTGTTTTCTTTTTCTTAGTGTGTATTTTATTTGTTGCAATTCTTCGACACTTTGTTGTCGCCCTGCTGTGCGTTATGGCTTATGCTGCGGCTATGAAGTCAATTGACTCGAGTCATTCGTGGCAGTTCTCCAACTGCGGGTGTTGGAGTTGATCAGCTCTGCTCGCTCATGGTTCATTGCACGCGATGAGCCAAGTGCGTTAGACACACATACTCAGTTACACGGTGAAATGTTTGCATGCACATGGTTTCTTTTTTTTTTTTGTTTTTTATCTTGATTTATGACATTAAAGAGAACTACAAAGTGGGGAAGAAAATAACTCAAGAGCTTTTATATGCTGCGTCTTTCACTTTGGCTTCAGTTTGATATGCAGCACATTTGTATAGATGAAAGTAAAAGTAGCATTTAACTTTATGGCCATTATGCATTTGGTATTTAAGGCGTAGCTTTGTTCTGACATGGGTTTATGTGCTGGCGCGTGGGTATTATGTAAATATGCTAAGCTGCAAGTTTTCATTTCATGTCAGAGAAAAGTGTAAATTTATCTGTTAAAAGTTTGTCTGCCGTTGATTGCTTATGCTTTCGATTTCATAACCTGCAGCATGACCCAATTTTAGCTCATTTCTACACTTAGCACAAACATCCTTTTCCATCATTTCTAACTTAGCAATTAAGACTGTAATGCCTTGAGTTATAAGATGAAATTTCCAACTAACAAAACTTAATGTCTGTGTGAAATGCAGAAATCACATGAAAATTCACGATTGAATGAAATGAATTTCTAAAACGCATAAGTAAAACACAGCATGTTTGGATGCTAACCCATTTGAGTTAGCAGCATAAACGACTGAAGGCATGCAGTCAATCTTAATTTCAAATAGCCTCAATTCATGGGAAAACATTAGAGCAAGACAATTATCAATAAACAAATAATTGCCCAAAGCATTTTCCAATAAAAGTCAATAAAAAGCAGCAAGAACTGCACGAGGAGCAGGAGCAGCAGGAGGAGCAGCATCGGCTACGCCTTAGAAGATCATTGAGCACGGACAACTCGGGCCAGTTTTTTTGTTTTTATTGTTTTATAGCTTCATTAAAGCTGAAATAGCATTAAATGCTGACGCAGTTCGAAAAAAAAGTAACTAAATCTAATGCTGATAAACGAAAACAATTCTGCAGAAGACACTGTGGGTTGTGAGTTTGGAATGCGCCAACAAAAGGCAATTAAAGTTATGACGTCGCGCTTGCTTGGACTTGAGCCACAATTACTCCGACAACTAGCAACAATTTGCCAATTAGGCACGCGGTGACGACTTTGAAAAGCTAAGAAATAAAAAAAAACAAAAAAATTAATGTAACAATTGAAGCGTTTAACTGACTGCGCATAGATACCCACTGAACTGCGTTACGCACTTTGCGCTAAACTTGAAAATGAGCGGAAATATTCAATTAAGCCGTTCGGCTAATTTAGACAAATCATTACACGTAAATTCGTCTGCTCTGGCAGGCGTCGCTAATAAATTTAATTTGTTAACTTTTCCAGCACGAGTGGCAAAAGCAACAACAGCGTCGCAGCCTCCAACCGTTGGTGTGTGAAGGTGTTAAATGCGATTTCAGCGCTTACAATTTAACACTTAAAAATTTCGGCATTTAGTCTGGCGTTGCGTCGCTGCCTCGGCAGTCACTACACGTATACAGATTATGTACGTATGTAAGTGTGTATGTATGCTCATATGCTTTAATGCTTTGTTGTCAGTTATAATTATGGCATCATTCGAAGCGTGTTAAGGGTTTTGCGATCGATTTCAGTAATGTGCGGTTGCGTGTCTGTTGCCATAGTGGTGGGGTTTGTTTGCTTATGCTTATGATTAAGTCATTAATTATATTTGATAAGTGTTAATTCATTTTTGGTTAATTTCTTTTTATATACAATAGTTTTTTAGCTAATATAGTTACATTATTTAATTAGAAGTATATAAGCACTAAAAGTTGTTCTTCTAAATTATTTTGCAATTTTTTTTTTTGCGCTAAGATAATAATCCTCGTGCTAAGTTGTAGCGCATAAATTATTTTTCTAGATCAGTGATAATAAAATATATCAACCTTATTGGGACTGTGTCCTAAGTTAACTTTTTGTTGTTAAAAAATTAAGTTGTATTATTTACACTTGCTTGCCTACCTTTGTCTTTATCTCTTAGCTACTGGAGTTTTTTTTTTTTTTTGTCTTAAATTTATTGCTTACGTGTTTCTTACAGACTTTGGGCAAAAAAGTGCTTACCTGCAAAGAAGAAATGAAATTATTAGATAAATGTACAAAAAACTTTTGCAGGCAGATTTGTTAGCAAGTTAATTTGTAGTCATGCTCACAGCAAGAAAAGGCCAATTAGTTCCATTTAGGTAAAAGAAATATTTTAAGATAAACATGATGTAAACAGCAAAGAAGCCAAAAAAAAATAAATAAAGTGACCGTAGCTCAGCTGTTGTGTGACCCAACTACCTGAGTATTCAGCTAATTAAGTTCAAGCAGCAGAATTTTATTTAAGTTGACTACAAACCTTTTTATAGCCAAAGCTGATTTTAGCCATAGACAAGATTAGTGAAAGAGCTTCACGCTAGAAAACAAATCATTTTATTTCAGATTCTCGAAAGAGGATACAGGCATGTGCTGCGAGAATAACTTAAGCCAAATTTAGCTACGATTTGAAAATACTAAACATTTTTTTTATTACCATAAGCTGCCGAATTCGATAAGTTTTTTGAGTAACCCGCATACTCATCGACACACAGCAGCTGACTATAAACTGGTAATGGGATTGGCAACGGTGCTTGGAACTCCGTATGCAGATTAGAGCTACCTACACACAGCGACACATGAAAAAGTGTCTGCTGAAGTGCATTTCCGCTAAAAAGATTTCTTCAAATGCAAATGTGTAACATGGGAGTACGCATGTTTATTATTAATACACATACGCATGCGCTGTTGGGAAAAGTTTCTCTGTTTCTCTGCTTCCCTGTTTGAAGCCACATGAAATCTGACGTGGCCGACCATACCCTGCAGTAATTTATTATAGGCATATGCCATATGCAATCGCTTAATTCTCAACGTTGCATGCTCGTAAATCAATTCACTTGCAGGCCAAAGCCACTTTCCGCAACTGCCAGATTAAGAAAATTTCACTCTGCCCAATTTGTACAATGCTGGTGAGATTATAAATCCTAAGCCAAGCCAAAGCTAAAAGCGTCAAAATGGGAAATACTTGCATAGCACGGCTTAAAAGGCGAATAGCACTTAAATAAATTCAAGACCATACAAATCGAACGGATGACTATGACGATGATGCTACCGATGGCGGCAGCTGCGATTGCGATTGCGAATGCGAATGTGACTCCGAATGCGACTGCGAATGTGTCTGCGGCTACTGCCATGCCAAGTATGTGTCTCTAATGGTTTAGAGTACGACATGCAGAGAGCAGCATAGCAAAACCAAAGTCATGCGGAGAAAAACAAAAAGAAAAAGGAAAAGAAAATAGTCAACAGAAAACTGACCAAAGGCAATGCGAAATATGGCAAACACGGTTCGGTTTGATGGCGCAGAACACACGTTGAGCCAACAGCCACAATTGACAGGGGAGCAAAATAAAACAGACAACTCGACAGCTGGACAGTTGGACGGCTGGACATGCCAACAGGCGATGCTCGTACGTGCGCCCGACGATGGACGAGAAGTGACCAGCAGCAGCCTGAACAGCATTTACAAAACGAAGAAAAAGCGAAGCTAAAAGAATTTTCGATTTCTTTTAGTAATGCATTTTTTTTTTTCCTACTTTTGTACGTTTCTGTTGTTTTTGTTTTTGTTTGTGCTAAGCAATTGCTGCTTCTCTGCAATAGTTTTCATGTCTTTGCCAATTATTGTATGCAGTTTGTTTTGCTGCTGCTGTTGCTGCTGCCTTGGCTGCTGCTATGGCTGCTGTGTGAGTTGTGGCTGCTGCTGTTGCTGCTGCTGCTTTTGCATTCGTGCATTGAGTGTCAATTTGATTGCTTGGTTATCCAACCTGGCTTCACGCTCAGGGCCAACCATTCGCATGAATTTGCTTTATCTCTGATGTTGCTTTGATTTCATTTGATCTCCTGTCGGCTTTTGTTTTTTATTTTCGATTTTTTTTTTTTTTTTCAATATATTTTCTGCACGCACTTCAACTATTTTTTACCTTTGGCCACATGCCGTTCATCTTCATCTGCTTTTTGCACTCTGATATATGCTGCGTTTGCCATTTTTTGCTTCTACAATTTTCCTTTTGCTGCAGACCACCGAGATGAATTATTTACTTTTTTCTTTATTGTTTTTTTATTTATATTTTTTTTTTATTTTTTTGTAATGTGAAAAGCACTGCATGACCATACATAAACGTTGGGTGAAAACTCGTGCGCATTTTTCACTTTGCTGCTGCGTTTATGCATAAATCCAGCAACTTTCAGCACGCCTAAGCTCGCTTTCTAGCTGAAGCCTAGGCCAGACGGGCGATTCGTCATCGTTTAATAAATGTCTGCTCGTACTTCCTTTGCAGTTTTCTAGCATGATTTTCACGTTAATTGCATGTGGCTGGCATTCAAGAAGGCACCAGACGGCTGCTGCTGCTATGCGCCATACGCACTTGATGAAGTAATTTTGTGCAATTTTCAAGAGGAATGGCAACAAGACAACGATGATGATGTCCATGATTACGACGACGACGACGACGCAAAATAGAGCAGCAATTAAATATTTATACAAACAATGAGACGAACTACCCGAAGTGCCAATTGCAGCTTAGCTTGACTAAGCTCTCAGCTTATGCATTGATTGCACACAATTGAGTTCAAGTGCATTTATCTGCACATTAAGTGTTCAAATCAAGGAAACCAACGCAGGTGTGCTTTACTAAGTGGCAGCCAATATATGTGTCACAGATCACGAATCAAGAATTGATAATTGCAGCTGATTGGCGACAGGTATGTCAAATTAATATTTCACAGATTTAAAACGCATCACAGAGAGAAAACAACTGTAGAGCATAAACTCTAAGCAAGGGCATTGAAATGCTTACTTGCAAAATAGTTTTACCACTAGTTTAGCTAAGGAACTGGCGCGGCCAACAGCATTTACCTAACTAAGCTGAATCTACTTTATCGGGATTAAAATAGAAATGCAATTGTCAAGGCTGCTCACTATAAAAATGCTGTCAACATGGCGTATGCGCATTGCGCTTAGAAATCTCGTGCAGCTGCCGCCGTCAAAAATTTGATGCCTGCGTTTGTTTTTAGTAGCAAAACAATTGAGAAATATGAGATTATATTTCTCAGTAAATATTTCTTGAAAAGAAAAGCCTTTCAACACTTTTTACAATTTTAAAGTAATTTGACGCGAGTTTCACTCTGCCCATATATGTCAGAAGACAACAATTGAATGTCTCAGGTGATGAAAGTCGTTTGAAAATAGCTTGAGTCTACAATAAAAAATGGCTGCGTTTTGACAAACGTCTGCTGTCAAAAATTGCACATCGGCCAGGCTGAGGTTCGCATCATTTCTTTTGATGTCTTTTGTAAGATGTAAAAAGTTGCGCAGATGTCTTTTTGTCATTTGAGCGACAGGCAAAGCGATTTTCATTTCTTTTCACACCAAGTGCTGTGTCTGCGTTGCACTAAGTTTCTCCCAGCATTTTGTTCTAACCTTAAGTTGATAATAGGCCATGAATTGCCAGACGAAAATGTTGTCATTAAATTTAATGTGGTGTTGTTCTGCAGAAAAAAAATATGCCTGACAAAAGGCCAACGATACTAAAAAAGGGTAAGAAGATGAACAGAAAGTAAAATAGAAATAGTGCACACTAAATCTATTTTATGTTAGAATAATGGAGCGTCGTTAAGATATCATTTGAGGCACACTGCCTGACATGAGTTTACAAAAATCAAGAGACCCACATGCAGACATTTTTATGCTTATAGAATTGGATATGCTAGAAATAAAATTGATGGCTTTCACTAACTGCAATTAACGAGCAGCGCAGCTAGGAATTAATGTCACTTTCCTTTGCTAAAACTAATGATTTCATCTTTTCTGTTCTTTCATCATCAACGCTTGCGTTTAATTACCAAAACCTATAAGAAATCCCGTCAGATCTGCTGAATTAGCTAGGCTACAAATGTTTTTAGTTTCCCGAATTTATTTTTAAGTGCTTAGCTTAAATTAGCTTTCGTTTATACATAGCAATTGCCGAGCTGACTCTATTGTCTATACTCGTCTATGTGTGTTCTCTGCGTTGGCATGTAGACATCATAAAACTGTCAATTTTAATCCAGTTAATTTATTGCGGAACACATCATTTAACAAGAATAAAGTGGCACATTTATTTATTTATTTATTTTTTAATACCAAGTTATTCGCTTGGACGCTTAATAAGAATAATAAATGCAGCACGCCAAGAAAAACATTTAAGCAAAGTTGCCAATTCTTCGAGACCAAAATAGTCTCCTCGTTGGTCTCACCTAAGCGCACACAAGCAAATAATATCAAGATTAATTTACTTATATTTAGATATGCAAACTTCTGCCAGCAACTTGACATTGAAATTGGAATGGCAAGACCTCCACGGCCACAGCAAAGTGCAAAAAAACGAATCAAAATCCTTGACTAATGCGGTTAATTAACCTTAACCTTTGCCATTGTGAGATAATCAACTGCGAGCAAAAACTAAAAGGACCTCATTTCCCATTGCCTATACTCAGGCCATCAACTGGCATCTGCCTAATCACGCTTAATTGCTGATTCCCGCTGCCTATTTATAAAAAAAAAACATTTAATTGGCAAATTCCATGTACGAATTTTCATGGAAATTTATTGTCATTGCGTTGCCGGCGTGAACGCTTGGCATTTTCAGTTGCAAGCGAAGTGCTGCAAATAATTTGCATATTCGTGCAGGCAGAGAAACGGCAAAGTGGCCAAACTGTTTGCAGGCTCATGTGGAGTTCAAAGTTATTGGCCCATAAATAATGCCTCCGAACAACAAAAAAAAAGTCTATGCAAGCGTGTTTTGATTGACAGAACAGCGCAGAGCAGCCAACACTCGGATCCACTACTGACACCAGAGACGACATTTGAGCGAAAGTCGATACTGTTGTCGCTTATGTTGTTGTTGTTGTTGTTGTTTGGAAATTAGCATAAAATACATTTCAGAGTGTGCGCAGACGGAAGTAAAAACCCAAAAGTCATAAATACACGTAGCATAATTTCGCTTAACTGCTTTTTTTATTGCGCCGCTCGGCTGTGTTTTACTTTTCGCACAATTTGGCAAAATTATGCGGCACAAACAGGCAGCAGCTGCCAATAGCAGAACGTGGCAGCGACATTTGAGGTAGTGGCCACTCGAGCAGCGCAGCTGATTTTCTTTTTCAAATGGCTTAGTTTCACTTTGGCAATGCTTACAAATCAAACTCAAGAATCCCGAGTGCGAGCTGCTTAAACATTTTGCATTATTAATTTTTCGATTTAGCAACAAAAAAGACATCATTATAATTAACATTGCGCATAATTGAAATATTAAAAAGCAAATGAATACAATTAAGTAACTGATATCGCTTCGAGCACCCACATAAACATAACACTCACACTCACACACACACACACACACAACACCCACGCGAGGCAATTGCTGGCTGGCCTACATTGCGTATACGCAGCAATTTTATTCTTTGTTTCTTGCGCTTCCTCTCTGCTGCGTATTGTATGGCGCTAAAATATTTATGGCCGCTTTTTGTTTTGTCTTCGTCTTCTGACTTTCAGCTTTGGCTGATGATTTTGTATTGGTTTTTGTTTTTGCTGCTTTTATCCGGAACCGCCTGCCTGGTCACTAAAAGCTTTCCAATTAGCAACGAATCAATTTGCATTTGTCTCTTGACTATGCATATTCCTTTTCATTTATTTCGCTGCTTTGCTTTTTTAATTGATTCGTGTTTCAACAATCGCATATTTAAAGTTGTAGAGTGCTGAATTCAAATAAATTAATTTCATTATATTGCTTGTGTATAGGCTATTCTATTGGAGCAGTAAGCTTGTCAAGGGCATACCCTGCAGGCATAATCCCACACCAACGCCTCTTCGAAGTAACCTCAGCAATGCCATAAGTTTTCAACTTTTTAATATACTTTACATATTTTGCACACTTGGCTCGGCATTTAATAACAGTAAATGTCTGAATCAAAATAATTTAAAATATGTCTGAACTGCTTCGACTGAAAAATTCCACAAATAATAAACATAAAAGTTTATGTTGCTTACATTTTTATTTTTGCTACACTTATTCCTCCTATACGGCACACAGATTTTATTTCCTGACTTTTTTTTTAACATTATACCATAAGGACTTCTTATGCGCAATTTAATTCATATATTACAAAAAAATTCTATTTTTGAGATTTCCTTTTTAAAAAGTATGTTTGTATGTAAAAAATGAAGGCAGACAATATGCATTAGGCCCATATGCAATTATTTATTTTATTATTTTGTTTACAGTTATTTTACCATAACTCACAAATGTCCCATTTGGGTTTAATTTTGCTTTAGTTCGGATTTTAGAAGTAAATTTCTCACACATTTCATTTCGTATCTGCTGTTCAATGCCGAACCCTGCACCTCCATTCGACAGCTGCCAAATGTTGCGTATTTTACATTATTCTCACATTCCCTCTGCTGCTGCTTCGCTCTTCCGGCACGTTTTCTCATTTTATTCCAATTGCTTCAAATAATTCCGAGCAAATGAACTTGGCCTGTGTTGCTTTATTTAAGGCATAAAAATGCATATTTTTCGTTTTATTTTTTAATGAAGTGCTGCTGCGGCTGCTCATGCTGTTGTTGTTTTTGTTATTGTTGTGGTTTTGTTGTTGTGCTTGTGTCCCTGTCTGCTGTCTGTGGAGACTCGTCCTTTGCATGCTCACTTCGCAGGCAAACCGCTGTGTGGCTTTTTAACTGACTTCTTGTAAGCATCTTTTTGCAGATTACCGAAAATTGTTCTTTTCTCTTCCGTTTTGTATATTACTTTAGCTGTTTAAATTGCTTCTGTTGTTTTTGTTGTTGTAGTTGTTGTCGGTTTGGGTTCACTTCTTGCATTTGACAATCTGTTCGCTGCCTATCTGTGTTTGTGCCCTTTGTTGCCTTTATGACATCGAAGACAATGAAAACGCCTTGAAAATGAGAATAATGAAGAGTTTTTCATGTTGACGTTCAGTGGGTTGCCTTTTAATTGTCGATGTTGTTGTTACTGTTGTTGTTGTTGTTGTTCATTTCGGCTGTTAATTACATAAAGGGGTGTGCCTCAGATTTAATGGTGACATTTCTCCCAAGTAATTGTTTTGAAGTGTCGCACAAACACTTAACCACACGCATACACATGCATTCACACCCACTCCCATACACACACACACACACACACACACACACTCATACGGACGCACACATGGTTTGTCAATGTTTTAATTTTCGTAACATCGACGGCTGTCATTAGGCGGCTTGTTAATCGTACACATGCCTTTGCCGCTTCTGCTCATGCTCTCACTCGGCTGTAACGCCCACAATGCCCCAAATCCCATATTATAGCGGAGCATAAATCCGAGATAAGAATATTGCTTAATGAATTGAAATTCATTAAGCAGCAGATGACTGACAAAAGTAATTTCTTTTTTTTAATTTGTGGGAATTTCCACATGCCACTTAAAATAGTGCAAAATAGCCGCGTATATGTTTAAGCTATAATTAGTTTTTTCTTGTTTTTTCTTATTTCTTTTAATTATTCGTTGTCTCTTTTGCTGTTTGTTGCTAAGCATGGCAAAGTTCTTTTGGGATTACTTACATTGTTGAACAGCATGTGGTTTACTGCCTTTGGATTTGAGTAGACTTTTTTGGATTCTTAGTTTGATAATGTTTAAGCCACGTTCTAAGCATACTTAAAGCATATTAAAATATTTGCCTTTGCAGATATAAGCTCTCAAATATGTTGTGACTTCGTTTACTCATATGCAACTGCATAAACACACTTGACACGCACACAACTGTGGGTACTTAAGCACATGCGGCACTCGACTGCATGGATAAGGACCGATGCAGCAGACAATGGCATTTCCACTGCTCGTCAATATGCAGTCCAAGTGGCTTTTAATAGTCACGATTTGTCGTTGGTACCTTGTGCAAGTTGCTTAGAACGTGTCACACATGACAAGAGCGCACAAGAATCTATCGCAAATGAACATAAAGGAAATGTCGATGAATAAAACATTTCCATTGTGTCGCATAGTGCTCGCAGTTATTTTTATTTACTTTTATACTGTGGGTGTGTATGCAACTATTTATGTGTGTGTATGTGTGTGTGTGTGTATGTAAATGTTTAGTTGCTTTTGCTGATTATTTATAAAATATGTTTTCTAAAGTGACTATTAATATTAGCAATTTGTTATTCGAAAACACATATAAAAATTTATAACGTCTCACATTTCTCCAGCTACAAAACTCAAATATTTTTCACACTTTGCGCATTAAAGATAAATAAATAAAAACAAACGAAATGGCATCAAATTCATCAAATTAATTAAATTGTGAAAAGTTTAAAAATAATCATGTATAAGAGTAAGACACGCATGGCGCAGGGTTGGGTTGGGCAACTTGTCAGCAATCATTCAGCGTAGCCGCAACAAAAAGAAAAAAATAAAATAAAATATAAATTAACAAAAAGAAAAAGACCCAACAAGAACGAACACAAAAAACAACATATAAAAATCAACGCACGGCTGCTGAAACATAATTTTAGATAAACACATAAATACAGAAATTTTTGCTTTGGTTTTTATTTTTGTTGATTTTAATGTGCCATCAAATAAGAGAAAAATGGGCCACAACAAAATATAAAATCTAAGAAGAAAGATTCTGATAGAATTAATTTCGTATCACGCTGAATATGTTAATTTAATTTCAATTAAATTTTTTCTTCTGCTTGTTTATGTATTTTTTGCTTTCAAGCTATTTGCTTAAATTTATATATTAAATATCTTTTTTCTGTTGTTAGTTTATAGTACTAATGTAGAATGTTTAGTAATAAATATAAAAGGGTCAGATTGTCTTTTGCTGCCTAGCCTAAAATGAAGCCGCAATCGTAAGTAACATTTATAATAATTAATTGAAATGCATAAAAATATAAAGTCACGACCAGCGGACCCAAGTTATATTGTTAAAAAAAATAGCAAAGATTATTCTTAGTTACGCTTCGTTAAACATTTTTGGTGCCGACTAAGTTTGCCTTGTCCCTGCTGCTCATTTAATTAGTGCAATATTTAATTACTTGTAGCGAAATGGAAATAAACTGGAAACGCAGCACAGAGGCGAAAAATAGCGTGCACGTGCCTTGTATGTTCTACTTTTGATTAAATGACAAATTGCCTTGTAATTGAAATACAAAAAAAATATAAACTTAATTAATGCAAATACCAACACAATTTCATTTTTTAAATTAATATGTTATATACAGAAATAATTAATTGTGTATGTTGTGCAATTAATGCATAGTCTTGTTAACAATTCAATTGCACGAATATGAATCACAACGAAATTTATAGAAAAATGCGTCAAGTATTTTTAATTCAACCCTGAATATCCTGCAGCGCTGACATTGACTTTCTTTTTCAACAAGTTCATTGTCAATAATCATTTACAAAAACAAAGAAAAAAAATCAAATAAATAAATAAATAAACGTTTAAAATTCCAAACAATGCCTACAATAAAAGAAAATCAAGTCTGAAGCCGCCGCACAAAAGCAGAAAAAAAAAACAAAAAGAAGAAAATGCACGACTTGTCAACAGTTGAATTTCCTTAACGGGTCATGGCAAACGGTAAAAACAAACACACAAAAAAACAAACAGCAAAGAAACTCATACACTGCACTCTCAAACATGGTCACCGATTTATTAGCCACATGCCAGTCTCAAATTAACTGTGAAAAAAAAATATATAAACTGATGTTTGTTGAAAAGTGTGAGGAGCTGTGAAGCAAAAAACTGAATGTCTGACAGACACGAATGCGTTTATGGGCGCAATCAGTTGCATTTAGTTTACAGGTACAACATCGCATGTTTAATGTCGCTTTTGATTAAATTATTTATACATTTTGTTTTTATTTTCATTTTTTTTCCTCTTGTCTTTATAACATTTGTTGTGCTTTTTCCAATTAATTGTTACATTGCTTTTGTTTATACTTTTTGCAGCTGCTGTCAGGCCAGAATTGCCATGCTTTGGAATTAGTTTTAGCTTTGCAGTTGCAGAGACGTTTTAATAATGGTGAGATTTCTGCAGAAATTTCTACAGATTTGGCTGTCTTTACCATCTTATCATGGATTTAATAACTATGAGACTCTGAAGGTGAAGAAGCATAATACCTAAGAAGAGTTGAACTTTACTATGTAAATGATAAATTAATAATGTATGAATTTTTCCATAACTAAGAATTAATATAACTTGCGTGTTAGTCTAGCATAAATATTTCAACACTTAGTACTTAAAAAAAAAAAAAAAACTGAATCAGAGAATGCTAAAATTCTTTACCTTTATCTACATGTATAAAATGCTAACGTGTTTATGTTGAAGCTCTTTAAATATTTCGCAATAGCATAGCAAGCGTAAATCCCAAATCGTTTTCCATTCATTCATTGGTGTTAGCTTCATTAAATATGCAGCCATGCCTTATACAACTCAGCAAATGGCTTAAATGGCAAATGAAAAACTTTGAGTGATTTTAATGTAGCATGAAATTTCAATGAATTTTTTTTTCATTAAAAATGGAAGTGAAATGCGAATTGTGCAAATAACGGAAATATTCAGGCCTTAATTGCTGTCAGCACAGCTCAGCAGGCAAAAGCTGCAATGCGCAAAAGTTGCATATTGCAAATCCGATTGGCACGTATATATTCCAAAGCGCCATCAATGCCAGAGTGTCGCATTTATTTCATTTGTAAGCATTTGAGTGTCTCATATAGCGCATACGCAACGTTGCACAAATTCAAAAGCAAAGCAATTCCAGCCCGAACTATGCCACATATAGCTGCAGCCCAGACATCAATTTGATATAAATAAAATCAAGCAATAAACAACAAATCCAAAAAGGGAAAAAGTCATATATATAGGAGAAAAAATAATTTCTCAGGCGGCTTTTTTATTTTCAGTTGCTTTGATGATTTGTTTGGTGGAAACAAAACAAAAAAGAAACAAAATAAAAACCAATAAGTACTGACAGCAGCAACAACAACAATGACAACACTAACAGTAAAACACTAAAAAGGTCGCAATGTCAATTTCAAGTGCTGCAGCAATAATTGCACAAAACAGCAACAGTAACAACAACGATAACAACAACAATAACAACAGCCACTGCATTGCTACTGCCAGCAGCCATAACAACAGCAACAACAACAACAACAGCAACTGCAGTAGCAGCACTAAGGAAACAAATAAAATCAGCAGCGTGATTGCAACGCGCAGAACAAATAAAACAGCTGCGAAAGAAAAAAGTGTAGAAAGAAATTAAGGAAATTATTGCAAAAACAATTTCAATTCAATTCCGTAAGTCATGCAGACAGTTTTTCTCTCTCTAAACTCTGCGCTCACACGTTCGCTCGTTCCTACGTTCGTTTTATGCTTGATTGCAGCAGAAATTGCTTACGAAAAAAAAAACAACAAGAAAAACATAAGGCAGTAAAAATAAACAGAAAACACTCACAGCATAAGTAAATAATAAACTAATAAAAAAAACAAAATCAAATTAATGCTTTAAACTAAAACTACAAACGTATTTATTATCATTACCATTTGATTTTGGCCAATTTAGTTTTGGGTCAAATACTTTTTGCTTTTACATTAATTTTTTGCTGTTCTGTTGTCTCATTTCTAATTGACAGAAAAATGAGGCAGCCAAGCCCAATTTCCACTGCTAAGCAGCGTAGCCAGCGTTGGCCATGTTAACCGAGCTGGCCGTGTTGCCTGCCGTGCATAGACACACGTAAATGCGGTGGCACTTTCGGCCAACAACTACAACTGACAGCTATGCAGGCCACCCTCTGCTGCTGGTGCTCGTGGTCAGCACCAGCAGCACCTATAGCACCAGCAGCAGCAACAGCAAAAGCAGCTGTGCAACTTCCGTGCTTCATGCTTCGTTAGTTGCATGACGCAGCAGCAAGAAACTGCCTTGCACTAAATTTAAATACGTTTTTACTATGGCTATCATGAGTGCAGCAGCAACAGCAAAGACCACAATAATAATAATAACAGCAACAACAACATTAGCTAACAGCATAACAGCCACGGCAAGAGCAACAGCAAACAGTAACAACATAAAGCAAACAGCAAACAGCAAACGGCAACTTCAAATGGTTACGAGTTTTCGTGCGCCACCAATTTTGGTTACAGCATCGGCATCGGCATCGGCTTTGGCATCAGCTGATTATGCACGGTGGGCACATGGGTACATTCAACTGCAACACATTTTATGCGGTTTGTCTACGTGAGTGGTTTGATACAGCAGCGTGCGACTTTTTTTCTGTTATACTAAATTATTTATTTAATAATCTTTCTCTTCTTAATTGAGATTTTCTTTTTATATCGAAAAGTAGCAGTACAGATACACAGAGTTTAACGCTTTTTAAAGTAATTTGTCAGCCTTAGTCTGCCTGAGCTGACGTTCAAGTGACCTCTTATAGACACATGTTAGTGTGTTGAACTTTGATGCATTGAACCTTGTTGGCGGCCAGCACTGACTATGTTAGGCATAGTCTCTCCCTAGTCAACGGAAGCCAGATCCACTGTTGCTGTTAATTTATTAATAAATTTATTTAATAATTTATTTTTTATGCATTTTACCTCACAAACTACCCACATACCGCATAGTCTAATCAAACATAAAAAAGCCTTAAAAAAAAACCCGATAAACAGAGAAATGCATTTATCGCCGTTGATTTCAACGAATTAGTAAATGAGCAGCACCCATTTGTTAGTCTTACTGACAGCCAACAAACCGTGAAATTGCTTTGCTATACAATTTTTTTTTCTTTCTGCATTCAACACGCCCACAACTGCACATGTGTTAGCCACGCTTGGTAAAAGAAAAAAGTCGACAGCACATGTGCCTAGAAATGAGTCACTGCACATGCGCAGCTGCTGCAAAGTCCTGTGCACTGTCACCCATTTGCTGTCAGGCAGTTGCTAGGCAACGACAGTTAATTGCAAATAACTTCCTGCAGAAACCAATAAATGTATGCGAATGCGGCTACGAAGGCGATGGCGATTTTGAGCATGTTCCAAATGAATAAACAATGTGAGACTCGTGTGTGTCATTTTTGCTGCAGAGCGCAGACGTTGCGTCATTTGCTCCATGTGCACTTATGTAATTGCCATTTAACAGGAGAGTACGAAAAATTGCACGAATCGTAGCTTGGCAGGATAACAGCGTATGAATGACATCACAATACACACAACGCACACATTCACACGTCATGCACGCACACCAACATAACACACAACGTTTGCCCGGCACAGGTTCATATAAAAAATTAATCATGCACGCCATAAATAACCGACGCTGTCATAAATCAACATCGACAGGGCTGTCAAGTGGCATAGCTACGGTGGCCACATGTAGCGTCCCTGCGGGTGGGTGAGTGGGTCTGCGCGTGTGGCTGGGTGGGTGCGTGCGGCAGACATTTTATTTGCAGCTAATGCCGAAACAGCCACTTAATCCTTGACGACCGACATAAATGACGCAATTGACGCATGGCATAGCTTGGCATGGCATGGCATGGCTTGGCTCCTCGGCACTTAGGAGAACACCGAAACTGATATGTGACACCAAAGCAAAAGCATTTTAGGTGAAGCTACTCGGCCATGTTAGGCAAGCGGAATGTGTGTGCGCTTCAACACGTGTTTCACATGCTCACAAAATGACGATGGCATGCTTTGGTCGTTAATAAGGTTACTATGGTAAAAGCGTTGTCAAGATTCTGGTTACTTATTTTTTATTAAATGTTATTGATTATGACAACATGAACGACTTTAATAGCCACTGTACTGATTTTGTTTGCGAAAAAACATAGAACAACTTAATGTGCTCCCTAGAGTAAACTTAGCGACTGCTTAAGGTGCGAGTGGATTTCGTTGCTTTTATTGCTGTCTTTCAGTTACAAAATAAAGTATAAGAATATATTTATTAATATAGATTTTTAAAGAAGAATGGTACATAAACGTTGTCTGGCGCTTTTAGACTAAGTCAGTTACAAGGATCGCTTACGTCATAGATTACATTCACAAAAAATTATGTGTAAAGGAAATTTGAAAGTTGATCTATTTTTTATATTTCAAGTTTTTTTAGGTTACCTTGGCTTATAAAAATCACAACATTTTTATGACTAACTAGAAAATAAAAATGAAAATCTGAAATCGAGAGCGATGTTATGTTGTGCAAACATTTTGAAACCCAGAACACATTAGGTATGGAAAACAGCGTCTCAGTGCATCGATAAATATAATAATAATATTAAGTGATCATATTAAACAAAAGCATTCTGTACTGCTGCTGGATAGCTTAAAAAATATTGTGGCTGTTTAGTAATCACTGTTATGCGGAATCAGTTTTATCTTATTGTTATACTCTAATAAACACATGTACAGCGTGGAGACTTCTTACCCTCGAGCGACTCTTATGTTAATGATGTGTATTGTTAAGAATTGCATGAGTTTTTCGCTCAGTGCATGCATGCAAAGCAACTGAAATCAGAAATTTAATTGTTCCCCCGATGAAAATGTAAATTTTCGTGTAATTTACAGTTGGTGTGATTTGCTGACTCTTTCCATCTTTTTTTTGTGTGCTCACGATTGTACAGACACATGCAAGCAAATAGATACAAGCCATGCGATAAATTGCATAGACCACCGAGTGTAATAAGAGCAGAAAGACAAAAACAAAAAATGAAAAGGAGAAGAAGAAGAAGAAGAAGAAAACACACAGAAACAGAAAAGCAGCAAAGCAATAGAACGAAGTAGTTAACAAGCGGTTGAACGGTTGAGTGTGCAAACAAGAAGTCTCCTACAGCAGCAGCAGACTACAGACCTACGTATGCGTATATATATATATATATATATGTATATATATATATATAGGTATATATACTTATATGACGATTAACAATAAAACTCGCTCGACGTAGCATGTTCGGATGCCATGTAAATCACGATACACTCGTATACTTGCATATATGTGTGTGTATGTTATGGCCATGCATACGTAAGTACAGACATGCATGGCTTGGATGCGGCGGGCGCAGTGCCAGGTTCGTTTATGGGCACATAGCGCATGGGCCATAAGAAAAGTGTAGCACATTAAAAGTTTAATTTCGTGCAAATTTGCAATATGCTGAAAAAACATCAAGCATGAAAAATTGAAAATGAAATCATGTTTACCATAATGAAAAGGTCATTTATTGTGTTCTTTGCATGCATGACAAGGAAATTTCAAAATGTTACAAAATAAACGCAAACAATTTTTTTTTTTTTGTTTTACTTTTTATGATTCTGATTTTATTTATTGTTTGCTGTTATGAAACAAATTCTAAAGGTGACGAAATTTTATTTAAAGGCATCCAACAAATTTAAAGCATCTGAACTCATGCCTAGAGACTGTTGCAGCAATACTTTTCTTTTCTTTTTTTCTTTTCCATTTTATGCATACATATTTTATGGCATTTTACGCAAGTGCCACGTTCGCAGCAGCAGGGACAGCGCTGCCACTGTCTGTTTTTGTCACTTGGCCGATAAAATGGCAAAGCTTGACCAGAATCCTACTGTGGCTGCCCTTACTCGCATTGTCTGCTCAATTTTATTCAACAAGGCTCTGTCTGCACTGTATTGAAAAATTCACAAACAAATGTTGCTCTGCCTGTAAAAACATTTGCACATAATTGCATTCGATGTTTGCGTAAGTCCTGGCCTTCTTCGAAGTTCACAGGCTGCAATTTTTGTAGCTTGATATTTAAATTTTTAAATAAATAAAAGTATACACTCAAGAACACACTAAAGAATTATTAAAACATAAATAAAAAAGCATTAAAAAATGTGGCACGAATTCAGCAACAGTTTAGTATGAAAAATAAAAACTGTACTTACTCATATAAAAGATGGCTTGGAAATTAATATAATAATGGATGCAAAAGTGTACAATGTAGGCAACACAGTTCATACTCTACTTTTGTTGCATTTATATTGTATTGTAAAAATCTTAAAATCAGCACCAGTAAAAAATTTTTTAAAATAGGAATTGTATTGTAAAATTTGTAAACAAAGCCATAAACATTAATTCATAAAGAACAATGTAAAGAAACCACGAATTAATTGCAGAATAAAATACTTATATAAAAATAAAATTAAATACATAATAATAAATTATTTGCGCAAGTAAATTTGGTAGTCTGTATCCGGAATTTGTGCTTATGATTTTCACTTAATAGTTTTCTTTTGTAATATTAATTTTCTATCTTAAGAATTGAATGCATGTGTAAGACATACGTGTAAGTGCTATCAAAGCAATCAAACTGCAAATAAAAAAAAATTCAAAGCGTGAAATTCAATTTGTAAGCCTGAGAGATGTGCTTTTTCTTTCCTACAAACAGACACAAGTCGGCGGTGGCCAAACAGCCAAAAAAATTAGTAAATGCCTAACGGGACTGCCAGGCAATTGAATTTGATAGCCAACTTGCGGCAGCCAGCACATGAAGCATGAGCAGATTTATGATGTGTCGCTTTTTGCGAAAATTGCATTGCAGTTTTTTTTAATAACCCAATATTGGAACCAAAAAACACAGAAAAAAAAAGAAAGAAACGAAAAAAATGATATATAACGCATTTAATAAATATGTCAGATGCATCATAAATAATTCAAACAATACGGACTTACAAAGAAAATAATCAACGCTGATGAGTCACCACAAAGCGAGGCTTAGCTTGGCTTACATATGGCAAAATCTTTACATTTTAGTTGGCAAAAGCTGACAATGCACAAAGGCAGGCAAACATGAGATACATTTGTATCTGCAGCAGTTATTTGGGTTAACATATTGTAGCGGTAGTTTAAGGTAACAAGCAAGCGGAGACACAAAAATAAACAAGCAAACAAAGGCGGGCAGGCAAACCGACGGCCGACAGCCGACAGACGGACAAATGCACATACTGTGAAACAGTTTTCGTGCGACATGTGCCAACGAACTTCGGCAAATGCATGGCGGAAAACTGAAACTAAACAAAAATCAGCAACATAAAAAAAAAAAACATAAAAAAATGAAAAGCAAATGTAAAAAGTTAAAAAAAATGGACTTTAACTAGTTGCCCTGGCTACAGTGTTGCCAGCCAGGTGCGATGCACAAACAATGACGAGCAACGGTCTGTCTAACTGACTGACTGACTGACTGACTGACTGAATGGATGAGTGAGTGAATGAATGAATGAATGAATGAGTGAATGGATGAGTGAGTGAATGAGTAAGCAAATGAGCGCCTGAGCGCATGAGTTGTCTTTTGTATCTGATGTGAGTTTGCGATTTTGTCAACGCAAATTGTTTGTTGTTGACGTAGGTTTGGACTTGAATTTCAAGTGCCTACAACTCTGTGTGTATGTGTGTGTGTGTGTGTTTGCTTGTCTCTTTTTACAGCATATGCCACATGCAACAATCAGCATACAAGCTCATGCAGCATGCAGTGCGGCTTTAAAGTGCACTTGGGCATTTTTTTGTGAGTTTTTCGTGCGCAATAATTGCTTCAAATTAATGCGCCAGCTCAGTTACACGTGTGCAAACGAGTTTCAACCAACAAAAATAAGACAATGGCAGCCATGAGGGAAATGCATTTTATTAGCGAGTACAAAAAAAACAACAACATGCAGCTCATGTAATCGTGTTAATAAAAAAAAATCAACATAAACTTGCGGCACGATTAATAAGAAAGCAGCCTAGTTTAGAGAGCAGCCAGATTAGTTTTAGTTTAAGCCGAGTTAGGAAGAAAACAAAGGAGGACTGCATTGCTTTTTATTAGCTTTAAGATGCTCTGATGAGCGTCTTTCTGCATAAACACGAAAAGTTGCATGTGCCATATTTTTTGTGGCTAAGGTCAGTTCTACGAAGCATGTTTGCATACTAAGGTAAAAGATTCATAGGGGCCTCGCTGTGAATATCGGTTTCCTTTTATTTGCATTTTATTTGCTATTTTTCTTTGTTTTTGTGTTAATGAGTGTTTATAAGAAAAACATATATACATAATTTTTAATTGCTTTTTTTTTTTAAATAAATTTTTAAAATTTGTTGTTCTGCTTTTCATATCGAAATATATTTAAATATTTTCTGTATTTTATATAAGTATGCCGTGAGTTTTAACAGAGCAAAAAAATTTTTGCATTCATAAATATTTTTTAGCTGGCATATACACATGTCTCGTTTGCCCACAGTGCTGCTGTACAGTCAGAAGCACTAATTAGTATTATTAATTATTGTATTACGTATCGTATATGATTGGTTGGTTGCTTGCTTGATTATTATTATTGTTATTACAATTTCAAATTATTTTAATTTAAATATTTTTATACGCAAATCTATGCATTACAATGCGTATACGCAGAATTTAAAATGATTCCAACTGTTCACAGTTTCAAATACGGAAATAAGAAGAAGAGAGAAAAAAATGTACTATCGCATATAAAATATTGTAACAATGTTTGACAAAAAACAAAAGACACGCAAACTATTTCCGACCATTGCACAAAAATAACAAATTTGAATTTATTTATGGCTGCGCATGGAATGAAATTTGCTCTCTACTGCAAAAACAACAAGCATGACCAGAATAACAACAACAACAACAACAGCAGAGCAGCGGCAGCCACCGCAAATAACATGTAAGTGACAGTTGAGTAATTTGCCGTGTACGACTTCCGTTATGGATGGTTTTTGTTGTTAGTTTTTGTTTTGTTTTTTTTTTTCTATTTCTATTTATGTGATTATTTTGATTGCTGTCAGCAAACAATTTGAAGTCTCATACCAATTACAAAAACACAAATCAATAAAAGCAATTAAAATAGGAAATGCTCAAACGATTACTCATTAGACAAACAACAAACTGATCAATTAAAGGCAACAACAACAACAACAACAAATTGTTGCCAAAAATCAAAATCAAATACAAAAGCAAAAACAAATGAAGTGAGTATTTGACATAGCTTGGTTGTGGCCAAGCGGGTTCAACGATGAAAGACTCACAAGTCAAGAGCAGTTAAATAAGAGCAAATTGCACAAAAGACAGCAAGAGATGAAAATTGGTTTGGTTAGCAGACGCTTTGCCTGCAGTTGGACCCACTTAAGCTGAAATCATTATGTGTGACTGCAGCTGCCTGCACACAGGGTGAGTGTGTGTGTGACAGGGTGAGAGGAAAATGAAAAAGAAAGGGAGTGTGTGGGAAAAATGTTGTGCGAACTCACCTTGGCTTGGAATGTGATGCCCTGGAAGAAGGCCTGCTCGGCGTGCAGCGGCACACGCAGATCCTGATCGTCCTGCACCAAGTCGTACGGTGTCGTCGGCATCCTTAGATAGTTCAGTATCACCGATTCAGACCACTTATAATATCATGAAATCGTTTTCATTTTTTTCGTGCTACGCTTGTGCAGAGTTTTGCGTATTTGCCATAGGAGACCACTTTGGCTAATGTTTCGATTGACGTTGTTGTTGTTGTTATTGCTGTTGCTGTTGCTGTAGCTGTAGCTTTGGCTGCTCTGGCTGTTGCTATTGCTGTTGTTGTTGTTGTTATTGTTGCTACTGCTAAGCTGACTATGCTGGGCGCTCATGCAAATTAAAAATGGCGAAAAGACGCCACAGCCAAATGAGCAGACGAAGCCAATGAAGCAGACGAAGAAGCAGAAGAAGTCAGATGCGTTCTGGAACCGAAATGCGACGCAGCGTGGCTCAGTCACTTTTCGCGCGTTTACGCTTTCGTGGCTCAAAAGTTCTGATTGATTTGTGATGTTGGTAATTCTGCGCTGTCTTCTGTTTTTTTTTTTTTTATTCTTTGTTTTTTTATGCGCTCTTCTCGCGTTTTATTCTGCGGTTTATGCGAAGTAAATGGCGTCAGCTGGGCGATGATTGCCGCTTTTAGCGCTTTTTTCTCTTCCTCTATTTCGTTTTATTACGAAATTTAATTCAGTTACAAATCACTTTAATCAATTTTTGCTGCGGTTTGTGTTTATCTGCAAAGAATCAACGGAAAAAAAATTAGTGTGAAATTAATAAAAGACTGCACAGTTAAGCATTAGAAAGTTTCTATTCGTGTTTTCCTTTGTCAATTCTGTTTCAGACAAAACTCATAAATAGTTGCCAATCAAGTCAAGCTAAACACATTTGAGTCATCCTCATTTCGTATTAAAAATGCAAATGAATCACAAGCCAACACAAAAATACAAAAAAAAAAGCAAATCACACACGAAAAAAAAACTAACAATAGTTCGAGTATCTCATGCCAAGCCAAAGCAAAGTTCCAACGCTGCACCTACGTCCGTGGCTCATTTCATATGAAGAGCAGCTGAGTTACTGTCTACTGCGAGTAGCTACGCCTTGAAATTCAATAACTTCATGTTGGCACGTGCAACACGTCTTCGGCGTCGCACTTTGGAGCGCACTTTGATTGTCACCTGCTAACGGAAATGTTGCCAATTTAATTGAAATCAGCGGATGCACAGCGGATTATTGCGCAGAATAATGAAATAAAAAAAAGTTCCATTGTGCAATTACACAAAAGATAATTGTGCTTCTCTCACAGCCATGAGTCACTTCGACTGCTGACGAGTTTGGCTGTGCGCGAGCGGCCAATGGCTTATTTGAGTTTTATGTAAATCACGTGAAGTCTGTGTGTGAAGAGAAATGCTACCAAAGTCTGCTTTGGCTAAACAGAAACCCAAATGCCCTTTCGCTGCTGATCGGGCCTGATCTCGAATGTTAAACCTGTTAAGCCATAATGTGCAAAACTGAATTAAGCTTCGGTTTAAGGAAACAAAAAAAAAAAAAAGCAAACGATTCCCATTCTCAGTACACTGAGTGCTGAGTATTTGAGTTAATATTCGAATCTAAAAAACGTTATCACACAATCGTCATTATGTGTTCCAGAACTAAAAATCTGCTACCTTTCAAAATAGCCTCCTATTACCAAAGATTTTACAGTTATTCAAATCATCTAAAAGACTGTGGAAACCATTAGTTTACTAATTTATAAAGAAAATAGAATATAAAAACTTGCTGAAGCTGCACATAAACAAAAGTGTTGAGGTTTGCAATAAATTCATAGTAAATCCATTCAAGCCAATTCAAGTTAATCTACTCAAATTTATTTCTGTGCCACCCTCGAAAATTGCTTGCAAATGAAAACTCATCTCTAGGTGATTTAAAACACCTACATTATGTACATATAACATACAATATATGAAATATTTTGTACTTTGAAACAAAAAAAAAAAGAACCACAAAACCACGTTTGAAAAAAAAATTAATAAATAATAAACAAAAATCGCATTCAGCATGTGGCCAGGTCTGAGCACGTTCTGCTAAAACTTAACCGACACATCAGCTGCTGCTTGTTGCGCTTTAATCGTACACCAACTTCGGCCCAAACTTAAAGGCAGCAGCTGTTACGACTTTTCTTCCATTTCTGCCTTTTTTCTTTGTAGTCACTGCTGCAAAGCCAAAACGCACACGGACTCAGGGGCCAAAGGTCAGGGTCGCTTGCCAGTGCAAATACAAGCAGCCTAAGCCAAAAAACAAAATGAAAAAACAAAAAGTATCACAGCAGAGACAAACGCGAACAAACTTTTTGAAAATTTTATTTTGTTTGGGTTTCTTCTTAGTTTTTTTTTTTGTTTCCTTTCTTTGTTAACTGGCTGAAGTCTGTTTAGCCAAGTGGGTGCGAAGTGTCAACGTTGTCGTGTCAAAAAGTCGCAGTTAAATGCATAAAAAATGCTTAAACGGCTTAAAACAAAATTTTCGATCATTTTTGCTGCTGTCAGCTTTTTGTTTTATTATTTATTTTTTTTTTTATATTTGTTTTTATTTTTCGTTTTTTATTAAATGAAATGTGCCTAGAAACTGTTGCCAACGGCAACTTAATGCAAACTTATTTCAAAAATAATTGGGGGCAGTAGGTGAGCGCGACGCATTTATGCCTTGCTGACAATAAGCAGCTTAAATCGAATATACACAAATTTAAAATGCATTATTTTTCAAAGTTTATGCCAATTGTCTCTTGCCCATATATTTCAATAAAATTAAGCTCAAAGCAAGCAAACAAAGCTGCCCTTTGCTTAGCCTTGTCCATAAGATAAAGACGAAGAGCAGGCAACGTCTCTTACTCAACTGCAGCTAGTGCGCAAAAGAGTTTCCACACAGCTTAGCAAGTCACTTGGCGTGCATTTAGTTTTCGCAGTCACTGTAGTTCTGAAGTTCAAGAACTCGCAGCAGGCAAAGCAAAGGTTCAAGTACCTTTCACAAAGAGCGAAATAGGCAGTTAAAGAAAAGTGCTTAGAATACTAAGCAAAGAAGTGCAACGCACGCGATTAAACTGCGCCTGCCTCGGCCAGGTAGAATGCAGCTCCTCTCCTCTCCACACATGCCCCTTGCACCACCCCTCACTCACTTGTCACTTAGTCAAGCAAAGCTAAGCAGCGGCGCATGCGCAGAGACCCTAAGAACCAAGTTCCCTATGCCCAAGTGCGAGGTACAGAAGTGAATGACTGCCGTCGTTCAGCCACGCTGCTGCTGCTCTCTCTGGCAGTAGTTAAGTGAGTGAGTGAGTGAGTGAGAGAGAGAGAGTGCGCTGATGGCTAACCGGTTTTCATGCGTCGGAGTGACACTCAGAGCGAACTTAGTATAGGTTACTCACACACACACCAGTCGTGACTTCCTTTCCGGTTCTTGCGCAGCTTTTGTTATGCTTCCCTCCCTGCCGGTCAGCCTGTCATTAGGCATGCTGTCTCGCTTCAGCTCAAGACACTGCAGCGCAGGCGCAGCTGCATTTTTAACTTGGCTTATGCAGTTTTACAAGTTTCTTGCAGCATATTGAAAGCAAATGAGTCTTTTATAATATTTTCATTTTGTTTTTAACATTTTGCTTTTTCTTTGAGTTTTTTTTTATTACAGTTTTTCTTGTGTTGTAATTTCTTGCAATGCATAAGAAAAGTTAAATAAATAACGCAAATCACTTGCAATGAAAATCGGCCAACTAAAGAAATGGAAAATTGTTTTATGTCAATTGTTGTTGTTGTTGTAATGGCATATGTTAGTATTATTATTGTGGTGGC
The DNA here is from genome assembly GCA_037044495.1 of Stegana nigrithorax. Taxonomy (NCBI): domain Eukaryota; kingdom Metazoa; phylum Arthropoda; class Insecta; order Diptera; family Drosophilidae; genus Stegana; species Stegana nigrithorax. Next base: position 117,852 of record JBAMBQ010004817.1, read on the forward strand.
TGTCGATTATGTAAGCTATATGGCCACTGCATGCAAACAAAGCTCGCGCAAAACTGGTCTTTGATTGCTTTGACAACACAGAAAATTGTTGGCATATTTGTGAATTAAAATGTGCTGTTTTTTTTTTTTATTTAATTTTTTTCATTCACTGCGCAGTTGGGTTAATTTTTTTTTTATTGTTAACATGCATTTAAACATTCGAAGCTACCTCAACCGGGTAACAGGTTAAATTCAAATGTTGCTAGCCAACTAATGACCATATACATAACACCAAAAGTGCAAAAATAATAAATAAAATAACAACAATTGGGAATGAAAAAAATAACCAAAATAATAATAAGACACATGAGTTTGTCTCAGCAAATGAGAGTATCTTTGTATCTGTGCATCTGTGTAACTGTCTTAAGTCTGTGCAGCTGTCGGCTTGGCTGCTTTGTGTCTACCCCACTCTGTCTGTGTCTCTGAGTATCTGTCTGTCTGTCTGTCCACCTGTCTGGCATATACACGCTTATGCGCTTTGTGTCGGTGGCATCAAATGTGCTGAGTTTTTTGCGCCAATGCAGCAAATTTTTCTAGTCATTTTATTTTCGCTTTCAAAAGTGGCTACAATAATAACAACAACAACAACAATAAACAAAGCAACTTAAGCGCACTTCTGCGCAGTTGCTTTTTGCAATGCGACGCGACTTTAAAAAACATAAATCTAAAAAAAGAAAAATGAAAGACGCAAGCCGAAAAAAAACTGCAAAATCGATTCAAGCCGCAAGACAAAGAAATGCCTGCGTCACACATCCTTGAGGCACACTCACACACTCATGTTGGAGATACAATTTGCTTTTGGCTGAAGTCGCTTGTGTTTGGTTTCGTTTTAGTTTTTCTGCATTTGCGCCATTAATTTAAAGCAATTTACGGACAAACTGTTGGCGGCTCGGCCAGCGCTGCTTGAGTTAGGTTAAAATGTATCTCGGACAGTTTCGGCTGCGTCTTGGCCATTGTCTCGCCAAGCATTCAGTCAGAATTTATGTCTTCACTGTTGGCATACAGTTTTTGTGTGTACCTAAGTGCATGTCTGCCGCATTTCTAGAGCTACATAGCGCATATGCACATAGATGCACAGTGGTGTGCATGCGTGAAAAATTGTGCAATAGTTTGACGCCATTTTGCAGGCATTTTAAAGATAAACTTATTTGCATGCAAGGCAGCTAAGACTGATTGATTCTTACAGTGTAACTTGTTTTAACTAAGCGCGGCCGATTTTGTGTACTTGACCCAGTGTGCTGGGTTATTTTTAAACGACATACAGAAGAAATCGAAGCGAAAATATTTTTCCGTAGGAGCACGAGCACAAAATTCAAAACAACAACATGGCGCAACAAAAATAGCCAAAACGTCAGACGCACCGTGAGGTTTGGTCTACTTTGCGCCCCACACAGCTGCAGATACAGACACAGATACAAATACAGACACGGTCACAGACACAGATACAGATATAGATTTATTTGTAATAAAAGTTTTTGGTCGAATACGCGCAACTAAAACTGAATACCCAACTCAATGTTATGAATATAATAAAAGTACCATGCAGACAGCCAAAGGAAAAACAAAAAGAAAACTAAAACTGAAACAAAAGAAGAAAAAAAAAATTCTAAATTAGTATCACGCATGCAACGCTGGCAACATTTCACTTTTGTACAGTTCTGTTCTGTCTTTATGTTTATGGCATTTATGTAATAAGTATGGAATATGTAATATCAAGAATATTTAATCAAATCAAAGCCATTTTGTTAAACAAATAAGAGCGCAATTAAGGATGTGCAAATATTTTGCAATTTATACTAAAATCAATGCAAAATGTTCTACATAAGATTGATTAGAAGATATGAAAGGCATATTGCCTAGACTAACAACATTTGAAGGCTCACGTGATTGTAAAATTCGCAGCTTCATTGCCTCAATTAAATAAAATGTTAGCTTAGTTAGCAAAGTTCTTAAACAGTTTTCTAAACAAATGCATTTGTAACGAAAGTCAAAGCCCACAAAACCAAATTATTTCAACTTACTTTTCTAACAAAAATATTTTCTTTTTTGGCATATTTTGCTGTGGTCCATGTCCATGGGCAAATTTATTTTAATATCATAACAATTATTTTTTTTGTTGGCTTTGTGTACTTTTTGGTCTCTCATTTGCCTTTTTCACAAGAGGAAAAAAGGTTAAGTGTTAATTGCATTCGAAAAATAAAATAAAAGGGAAAACGAAACGAGGTTGAAATGGTTTTTATGCAAACTTCAAATTCAAGTTTTCTAATTACAAACAAAGCCTGAAATAAAACCCACACATAGTTTTTAACATATTCAAACTATGTCCCATCACCGACATGGAAAAGAGGAGCCAAAATACTCAAACTCGTCAACTTTGATAGCCATACTCAATGTAGCCTAAATGAAAAATAAAAAGCAAGCAGAGAAAATAAATGAATTCATTACTTTTATTATAAAGTCTGGCTGACCGTTTTGTTACCAAGTGCCTTACTACTTATTTTTTCGAGGGTAACAGCAGAGAAATAAAGAATTAATTAGTTTCAATTTATGTCTTTAAATATTGCTAATCGAGGCTTCACTGCATGTTTCTCGTTTTTATTTTCACCATATCAAGATAGCTTCAATAATTTCGCATGAGCCGGGCCTTTTTGTTAATTATATGGAAACTTAAGCATATTGAATGCAAAACCACAAATTAAATGCCATATGTTAGGTACATATGATCAGCTAAATAAGCCTGCCGCACTATTAAATTAAATGACTTTTGTCCATTTTAGTAAAACGTATTTTAAACAACATGAGTAAGCTCACAAAAAAATAAACGGCCTTTTTTAAGTCAAAGTTTTTTTTATTTTTAAAGCCAGACACAGTTAATAAGATTTTTTTGGATTTGTTTTCCTGTATCTTTAGGTTTTGTTGCTAACGAACTATTGTACAGATTTATTGTTATATAAGAGAAATTTGTTAGTTCGTTTTGGAAAAGCGCTTATTGAAAACATTTTATAAAAAGACAAACACGTAGCCAAGTCATATTTAAATATAAGCAGTTATTACAGTAAAACCATTGAGCAGCTGTCGCATCTCTGATTAATAATAATGCTTACTGTTACTCAGATAAATCACGTAGTCGGTGAGCTGCTGTACCATTCAACGCTGTCTAATAACACAATCATGACAATCATTTACATATTCAATAAGCAGCTAAGCAACTAAGCAGCGTCTTCGTCTTCGCCTTTGGCTTTGCGTTTGCCTTTGCCTTTGCTTTTGCTTTTGCCGTTGCCTTTCCAATCATTCGCAATCATTCAAGTTGGCAATTAAGTTAAGAATCATGGCATGGCCAAAACAAAGATTTTCTGCTGTAATGCCGCTGTATACTTTACTTTGTACTGCTGTGATGCGCCGGCACTACATGACCTTCAAAGTTCGTAAAACTTGTGAGCAGACGCAAAACAAAGTGAAAAAAAAAAAAAAACAAATCAAAAAAGAAAAAGAAACGTGACGCGCAGCCTCACAGATACGCGTGCATTGTCTGTGTAGTTGTGCTGGCTGCCTTTGAGAAGATACACATCGCAAATTGTTAAATCCATAAACAGTGCGCATAAACTAAACCTCAAAGCTGTAAATCTGCCGCAGCGTTTTATGTTTGCACTATGTTGTTGGTTTAAGTCGCGTGAAAGAAAACGAAAAAAGCAAAGAAAAAAAAGCTAAAGAAACAAAACACGGACAAAAAGAAGAAAACCAGAAAACAGTAAAAAAAAAAAAAACAATCAGCTGTAACTAAATTCCATGAAACGCGGCAAGTAACGCAGCCAGAACAGCAAGCGGCAATAGCAGCAACAATAACAACAACAAAAGACAAGTTAATACGTTATTAAGTAACTCATAATATAAATGCCATAAAACCTAATAAAACCACGCTATAAAAAAAAAATAAACAACAAACAAAACAACAACAAACGTAAGCAAAACGTTAAGCAACAACAACAAATATAAAATTAATAGGGAGAATAAACGCATAAAACAGAAAAACGAATAAAATTAATGATCGATGCGCCGCCGCGACAACAAGAACAAAAACAACGGCAAACTAAAAGCTTAACACAAAATGAAATGAAATGAAACGAAACAACTGGAAATGAATTGAAATGAAACAAAAGAAACAAAAACACATCAACACACCAACAGCAGCAACAGCAGCAGCAGCAGCCGCCGCAGCAGCAGCAGGGGCACAAGTAGTAACAACAATAACAACAACGTAGCAGCGGCGTCTGCAGTGGCGTCACTATTTATCAACCATTTTGTCATTGCCATAATTTCATCGCTTTGCGTTTTTACGCTAACGCGAGTTACTTCCACGGCTGCAGTGCACTAATGACCCCATGCATGCAGACTGCAGCTCCCAGGCCTAAAATACATATACATATGTATGTCCGTACATGTATGTGTATGGGTGTGTGTATATTTTGTAGTGGCTGCATTGGCTGCCTGCATGATTGATTGCATAAAGCGCCTCGCTAAAAATACTTGTTACGCGTATGAGGCGACGCGACGATTGCATTTCGACTAATAATTTACGTGTGCGAGTACAAGTATAACGAAAATATCTATAAAATTTAAAACAAAACATAAAAGTGAGCTGCCAAAATCAAAAAAAACAAAAACGAAAAGCAAAAACAAAAAAAAAAAACGATAATATTCTGTTTTCTGGCCAATATTTAAAAATAATAAACAAGCGCGTCATCTTCGTCTTGGTCCGTCGCATGTTTTGCGGTCAGCAGGCGGCGCACACACACACACGCACACACACACACATACATTGCATGCTGCTGACTCTTTCACGCAGCGCATTTGCGTTTAAATGAGTTTTAGCAGCTTGCGACGTAATCAGTTTTCAACTAAACAGAAGAAGCTGAAACAAAAGCAGAAGAACTCTCCACACTCTACTATGCTGTGCTGCGTCTCGTCTCATCGGTGCTGCGCTGTTAGAAATTATGCGGGACTTTCATTTTCTGCGTGTTTTCCGTTTATTTTGCTGGCTGCTGGTTTGCATAGTTCTTGCTTGGTTTTTCCTTTTTTTCTTTGCTTATTTTCTTCTTATTTTTTTTCATCAGTATTTTCTTTTAATTTTGTTGTGTTTTTAATTATGATTTTTTTTTTTTTCGTATGGCACATTTCTTCATAATTAATGGACATCTGGCGTTGCACGCAGAAACCCACCTCAAGATATTATGGAATGCTATGATCGGCCTTTTTTTTTTAATATTATATTTTCTATATGTATATCTTATGTATACTGTTTTTTTTTTTCTTTTTAATTTTTTTGTTTACGAGCACATGTCGCGCATTAGTTTTCCGTGATGAGCATTTATTATTCTTTTCTTCTTCGTTTTGTTTTTCTTGCTTGATTTTTATTCTCCTTCAGTTGTTAGACTGTCACTAGTCGTTAATATCCGACATTATTTGGGTTTCTCGTACATATGTACGCGAGTCTGCTGCCTTTTAGATTTTATGCCAAATTTATTAAGCAGCATTTCGGCAAAGGCAAAGGCGTCACTCAACTTTGCTCACCATTAGTCCAGCCATTAGCCATTGCAAATTAAATATACAAAAATCCATAGTTTTCATGCCGGATTTAGTTGTATAACTTTCGAAATTGTATAGAATCAAAAATGTAATCACATTCACAATTTGTTTACCTGCGCATACACAAACGAGAATCATTAAGAACGGTCACCTCCTGCAGTTAGCTAAACATTTTTTTTTTTTTATTACATTATTATTATTATTATTTTTTTTTCCCCTTAATTTGTTATTATTTCATTTATTTGCTAAGGTTTTGTATCTTCATAAGCATCAATATAAAATTAGAGTTGAATTGAGCTATTTATTCTACTTTTCTATCTTCGAAGCTGTGCCGATTATTTTATTAAAATAAAATTGTAAAATTATAAAGCAATTTATGCAGCGAAGTGTTTAAAATGGGCTACAAAAAAGAAAAAACTTTTGCACGACTGGCAAAACATAAACAAGCATGTGACACAAAGTGCCTTGAAAATGAATGCAACAAAGCGAAGATGACGAAGACCCCAGCGCGGCAATTGATGCAACACAGCAGCAGCCAAAGCAAAATTAATTGCATGTGAAGTACTAATTAAGGCGTGTTTACTTCCTGTACTTTTTTTATTATTTTTTTTTTTTTTGTTTATGTGTATATATTTTTTTATGAGTCTTTGTTTTGCATTGTTTTTATGTCTGCAACTAATTTTTTCATACTCAATATTTGATGCACCTCTTTTTTAGCAAGAGAAAGATTGGCGCAGAAGATATGCCCTTGACATCAAGAGGAAAAATTAAAAATTGAGTTACGCTCAAATAGCGCAGGGGCTATTAGAAACTGGCCCAATTCTCGGAGATTCTCTTAAAGGCATTTGCACTTGCTTAACTCAAACTGCAAACGATTTGTTTATTATCATTTTTTTTTTATTATTGTATAAACTTTTAAATTTGGCAAGCAATTCATGTGATGTGACAACTGAAGCGTCCGACTTTTCTTGTTAGCAGACTTTTACAAAAATCAGTTCTGCTGTCAAAATTTGCTGAAGTAAAGGAAAGACATGAAAGTGTTTCGAAAATAAATGTAACAAAAATTTTCCGAGTCATGTTAGGTTTTCATATATGAGGCGATGAGTCATGCGATCTACTTTTCCTCTTTGATATTGTATATATTTTCTTTCTATTTTTTTTTTTTTTATTAAATAATGCCAGTCGCACGTTCCGGTCAATGCTGATAGCAATCTCATAATGACCAACCACTTTTTCGACACAAAGTGGCTGCATAATGAACTCAAAGTTATGAAGCCACAGAACGTAAACTTTTCAAAATATAAAAAGTACAGAACTGCGTTATAAATGGCAGACAGCTTAAATTATGCAAGCATTGATGATTTTTTATTCTGTCTTGTCAATCATGATTACTTTGAATGGGGCAACCCCTTTTGGCGTGAAACATTTTTAATGTGCACCTAAGTGGCAAAAATGCACACCAGAGTAACTGGCAAAGAAGGTGCGGTTTCGCTTTAAACAAAAAAAATCCATTAGTATGACTTCTTTTGTCTAAGTCATAACTAAGTCTTGACCAACTTTTAAGCAACAAACATAACTCAGCGTTCCAACATATTGACATTTGAATTTAATGACTACTTTGCAAAAGTTCATTGCAATTTAGTGGCAGGCAGTCAAAAAAAGAAAAATAAAACTATTTACGGAATTTTCATAAGAAGCCACACACACACACACACTCCAACTTTACAAAAAACACGATGAGACATATGAGTAGTTTGCCAAGGAGATGGCAAATCTCCCGACCTCGACAATGCGCTGCTGAGCGCCGCCGCCAATTCATGCTTAAAGCCCATCAAGCCACTGTACCGCATTGCGATTGCGATTGCCATTGTCCTTGATTGCGTGCTTTGTTTCGCAGGCAGCACACCTGTCTTCATTTTTGTCGTTTGGTCTTTTTGCCTATCGCTAGTTTCGCTTCACATGCGCCTTCATCATTATGTGGCCGCCCCTGCGGCGCTTCTTCGCCGCCCGCTGACTGACTGACTGGCTTACCTGCCGACTCAAACGCCAAAGCGTTGAGGCAATTCCAACGTAATGCGACTCCTTGATGCGACTTGGCCGGGGCCCCGTTGTCAGGTAGCAGAAATTCATGCACGCAACAGACGCAGCAAGAAGAGGCAGGCTGGGAGCCAAGTTAACACATGCACACGCATACACACATACACACACACAGACACTGCGATGCGACTGGCTCGCCTTAGCTTTAATTTTTTTGTATATTTTGTTTTGTCGTTCTGCTTCGTCTCATTCAAAAATCAACGGCCACTTCTTGGAAAGCCGACAACAATTTTTTAATAAACACTTTTGGCACGTTGGCAACAGCAGAAGAACGCAGCAACGAGCAGAAGAAACGTGCAGAAGCGACGTGTGGCGGCGTGTGAAGGAAGCAGAGCGACAAAAGGAGTCAGCGTCGACTTGTTGATATGCTGAAACGTGTTTTGTTTGCTCATCAAGTCTCCAAGTCGCCAAAGTCACCGAAGTCACTTTATTGCTGTTTCGATTTTGCGTATGTGTTTAGGATTTTTTTTTTTTTGTTTTTTGCTTTGTTTTTTCTTTGCCAACTTCTTTGCTGTTACTTTTTTTTTTTGTTTGTTTTGTTTGTTTGTTAGATTGCGCCAAAAAATGACTTAGCAGAAGCTGAGAACCGGAAGTGGCGCTTAAACGTGTTTGAATTTCTTATTAGAATTTCATTCAGCACAATTTCACTTTCATGCCAATTAGTTAAGAAACTCGTTTTGGCGTTCTTTTGCAAAAATGCAAATAAACGTTATAGAATATTTTCAAAATATTTTAACGTACACTCACACAAGAAATATTATAAAAATTCACGCGTTGCGCTTTCGTAGACGAGACGATTTCTTGCTCTGCGTCTGCCGTTGTTTCGTATTCGTTGTGTTAAAAATATACAAAACACAATTTTCGAAAATTTTTATTTCTTTTCACTAATTTTCTTCTTTCGTTTTTGTTTTGTTTTTAGAATTTTTAACGGAAAACGCGTATCTTAAACAAACAAATCCAAGAAGCGAAACCGAACCGAAACGAAACGATGCACGCACGAACCAACGTGGAACGAAAAAGGAACGCAAACACAGAACGCACACGTCTGCGAACCGATAAAGTTTTCGTCGTATATGCGTGAATTGTACGCGCGGAAATTTTGCGCTGTGCTGCCTGCTTCAATGACCGTCGAATAACCACTGAAACCGACCACTGTTCCGAGAACAGCCGGTAACGGCATCAAGCCTGCGAACTCAGTCGAACATGTTCGATGTTCGATCTCGAAGTATTTCAGCAGCAACATGTTGCAAATTGAAGCAATTCTGTTGTCGATTTCTGTCGACGAGGAGCGAATTGTTTTAGTGAGAGAGAATTTTACAACGGCTCTCGGAAAACGCGAATTTTCATATAAAAACAACTGATGAGAGCGCACGACTGCAGCTGTTGTTCTCTGTTATGGTTTTGAATTGCGTTGTGGCGTTGCCAGATCATCTGCTAACTATATGAATAAAAATGTTTGTATGTGTCCTTATTGGGTTTCTACACCGATCATGCGATTGCGATGCGACTTTGGTGAATTGTTCTCTACGTATATGCCTGCAGAGGTTTCTATGATACTTGCGATGAAAAAAAAATTTAAAAAAGGTAAGTGCTTCAAAACAGAAAACAAAAAACCCTTGAACTTGTGATAAGAATTTAAATAAATAATCAATAAACCTAACTAGAATCGAGTTTTATGCATTTGTTATTATTATGTTTATGTTTTTTTATTATAACTTATTCTACATTAAGGTTAACTTTCCTTAATTGATAAACTGCTTAAGTTAATAAAATCGTGCGCAACGCAAACATTTGTGGCGAAACCGTCAAGAGGCAAATTTGTCATATACAACTACGGCAAATGAGTACATTTGGCAGTGACGACGTCACAGCTGGCTGCCAGACACTGCCACACAAATAGTCGTGAAAATTATGCCACAGACCACAAATGTTTTTGCAGGTGCCAAGCGACGAAAACGACACCAACTGCGTCAAGGCTCACCACAAAAACCGCAAGGTTAACAAAGCGGAAGTTAAATGCTAGACAACAGGATAAATCTACCAAGGCAATAAGCAAAGGAGCGAAAGCCTTGCCAATGCTTACTGTTTATTTTAACTATATATCGAAAATGCGAGCCCGAATAAGCAGAAAAAAATCTGTGCTAAAAAATAATCAAATTCATTTCATGCTGCATATTTGTTGCTAATTAGAAGTGAGTGGCCAACACCAATCGGAAGCAATGTGTAAATATTTGTATTGGTTTTGCCACCGATTTAAATAAATTTAATTAAATTGCAGGTTAGCATATTATGTGGCACCGTTTTGCTCTTGGCATACTTTTTTTTTTTTCAGAGTGCAAAGTGTTTACGCAACATGCACGTGTGCGCTGATTGCAGGTTTTCAACGCGAAAAAGCCAAGCACGGAAAAGCCAAAGAAAAACAGCGAAAGCCAATAAAAACAAGAAGAAAAAAAATAACAGCTAGCGAAAAATGTTTGGAATTTTCTCAAAGGCAAGTAATGAGAAAAAACAAACATTGCATGCAAACGTGTTTAGAAGTTGCACACTTAATTAAAAGTGCACTTGCCATTTAAGTGCGAAATTGAAAAAGTTCTGGGCGCGCTGCTCTGGCTTCGTTGCCAGTTTGTATGAGCGCATAGAAAACACTAATAAAAAATAAAAATACAAAACTAAAGGCTTTACGTTGGTAAACGTTGCAAATATTTAATTATAAAAATGAAAAGAAAACTTGAAACAAAACTTGACTTTTGTTTTCACTATACACAATAAATTTATTGTTAAAATATTTTTATTTTTTTTTTATTACTTAAATATTTACTTTGACTTTTTAATAATGAATTCCGCTGCTGCTCAGCGCCCACCTCAGGCGCATGCCCCGAGATTTGCCAGTTCTTATGGTAACTCGCAGCTTGACAACAAAACAAGTGTTAGAGCATCCTGAGTAGGCTGCTTAGCAACTTTGCATCTATTGTTGCTGTTGTTGTTATTGTAGCTGAACTTCGACGCTGCTCAGGCAAAGTTTGATGAGCAAGGAAAGTATTATGCCTGAAAGTTGTCAAAAAGTTTCAACATTTTTAAGCTGCACAAGGAACTTTCTCGATTATGGCTTAAGATTTGCTGCCATGTTGACAGGTGCCTTCTCTACTCTTTTGCTCTACTTCAGCTCTTTTACATTTTTAAGCAATTTTTAGCAGTTAAGTAAAGTTTGATTTATGTCATGCATACGCAGTGTAAACGGTGACATTTCGATTTAATCAGAAACATGCTAATCGATTTGCTTAAAGGTGACATTAGGATTTATGAAAAACTTTCTATGAATTTTTACTCTTGCGTTGTTGCCATAAGTGGTTACAGATTAGCATGACACGGCAAGTTAAGAAACAAGGAACATTTTTATGTATGAATGTTTCATACTGTGGGCTAAAATTATTCTAAAAACTCCCTGTGCACTGAGGTGAGTTTTGGTTTAATAAATTTGAAGCATATTTATGAGCAAATGAGTTTGCCTGATCTCAAAGTTCATATTTAGATGCATAATTGAAATGCAAACAGATATTCTGTATTTGATAGATTTGTGGGCACCTAAAGTAACAGCAAGAAATAAAACTAAAGAATAAATTTAAAATGTTACCATTATTTAGCATACAAAATGTTTTACAACTGCAAACCGTAAGCCAATATAAGAAAGTTGACCTTTTTTATCAGGTCTAAGCCTAATCGAGTGACTGTTTGCCACATAATAACAATGTCAAGCCTAAATTATGTGTGTTGCCTGCAAGCATATAAAAAACGGTCTTAGGCATTTTTTTTTTTTATTTTGTTATTAACAGTTGAAATAAATTTATTAAGCAACTGTTGCTTGAAGTTAAGCAAAAATCCGAGTCGGTGAACTAAAAACAGCTTAAACGTCCAAAAAAATCAACCCAATATTTTCACAAAGTGAATAAAAATAATTTTTAAATCAGTTTTCAAATACAAAAAAAAAAAAACATACAAAATGATGTAATTTACAATTTCGCAGCAATCTCATAATAAAAATGGCATTAATTATACGCCATGTTGTGTGAAAAAGCAGCAAACACAAAAAGGGAAGCAAGTAATTTCACAAACTAGGGTTGGCAGTTTACAAATGTAAATTTCACCCCACGCATGCAAAGCATATACACACACACACACAAACACTTAAATGAAGCGTAGCAAAGAGGGAAAGAGTCAACATATGCACGCCCACGCAGTGTAAGGACACACACTTGTGTTTTAATTTTCGATTCAAGCTGAGCACGTGGTCGCATTTCATATTCTGCACGGTGCGTTGCATGCTCGGCATAAAGCACAAAGTGAAAAATGTTTGCCAAGCGCAAAATAAATGCAAATAGAAAATTAATTCAATTAGAATGCGAATGCAGCGCACACTTGCACACTTGAATGCAGCTGCAAACTTGCTCCGAGCTGGCCATGAAACATTATGCGCTTGTATGCATATAAAATGTTGTCCTTGTATTTCTGTTTTTGTCTATAATTATTAATATAAGCACGACTATGCAGTGAAATTGAATTGCAATTGCAAAATGCATGCAGCACAGAAGTTTCTATTCAATATTTGCAAGGACACGCATACTAAATTGTAATAAACATAAGGATATGCTGCAATATATCTTCTGTTTCGCCTGTTGAGCCTGCTGTCTGAACGCTGGCCCATGTGCCGCATAAATTATTTAATTTTATTGCTCGGCAGCGCAGTGACAGGCTCTGGCAAGGCTTCAGGACGTGCTTAAAAAAATAACGGATATTTAATGCGGCAGCCATGCGCCGAAGACGCGATTATGCGTGGTTAGGTCATAAAAATAATGTAATCCGCTGCCTCAAAAACATAAAACGTAATCGTGTGGCATTCCCATACATTTGCTGCGGCTCCAGTCTCTCCTGTCTGTCCTTGTTCTCGTGCTTATCTGGGCTGCCTACATGCTGCAATGCCTTGCTTGCCTTGGCTTCTAGTCTGGGTAGCAACAGCAACCTACGTGCTTGGTCTCGTGCCTCATTAAATATTATTGTTATGTATGTATATGCCAATAATGGTTTGCTCCTTATTTTTCTTCTTTTTTTTTTTTAATTAAACTTTTGGGAATATTACTTGAATTATAAATTGAGCATTTAAAGTTTATTTGTTTATTTGTTAAAATTGCGAATTTTTAAGTAACTAAAGTGATAATGCTCAGAACATGTTTTATGCCTATGAAAAACTTAACCCTTGACTAAACATATTTTAAGTATAACATTTGCCTTAGATATAATTTGCTAACCATAAAATTTGTGGCTAAATTCACAACCCTCATTAGATATACTTGCCTCTTGCAAAAATATTAAGCAAGTTAAAAACAAGCTTATAAACGAAAAAGTTATAAGGCGACTTGCTGTTATGACCTTGACTCGTCTGCCTGCTTGGCCGCAAGGACATGCCTTGCAATGTGAGGCACAAGCAAACCGCAAGTAAATAACTTCAACGTATAGCGTAAGGAATCGGAAATAAAGTATACTTAACGCAATCCGTTTTGCTCGCATATATTATGGCCAAGTCTGATTTAAGAATCAGAGTTGTAAACACGCATCGTCCGTTAACTAATGCTTCGAACTTTTCATGCATTTAAGGCAACTTCATTTGCATAGAAATGTGTTTACTTTTACCTTTACCTACAGCTTTGCAGAAGTTATGCACGTAGGCAGGATATGTAAACAGTTGTCGGCAGCAACTTTCAATGTATTGATGTGTATCTAACATATTCATGCTGTAGGCAGAGAGTGAAAAAGAAGAACATTTCTAATCACGTTGCAGCCAAGCACAAATATGGGAATTACTGCGAGTAAGCAATTTTCACTGCAGCCAGATGCAAAAAACTCTATTCGTTTCGATGCAGCCCTTGCCAAATTATTGCAGTAAAGGAAAAAAATATGTAAGCAATTTGTAAATAGTATATATAATATAAATAAAAGCATTTTTCAATAGTTAACAAATAACGCACAGAGTAAGTCAATAGCAAACTTCACTCATATGCAAATGGAGGCAAGGAACACAAAAACTGTGCAGTTGACAGATACAAAATTAAAGTACAAATAAAAGGAAACCGAGCAATTTGCCAGCGTTGTGTATGGGACTAAAACCGATAATTGAAATGAAACAATTGCAGCTGCCGCTTGGATTATTGCAGTAAAAATGCAAACAATTTTGCAGACCAGCAGGCACAGAAAGCCAATTCCACATATGAGAAATTGGACGAAAGCAGCGAAATCCCTTTGGTCATTTTGTTTCTAAAATTCTGCAATAAATTGTGTTTGCTGTGCCTTCTATTATGAAAGGGCACCCAATACTGCATAGCAATAAAAATGCACTGGAATTGCAGAAATGTAGCAACATGGCGTATGCGCAATATTTGCCAAGCGAATTGTTTTTATGCTGCTGCTGCTGCAAATAGTTACCAAAATAGTTAAAAGAAAAACTTTGATTTATGTGTGCATAAATATGTACAACATAACGGTATTCACTTGTTGAAATGAAAACCTTGTTTTCAAGTTTGTAACAAAAAATATCAGCATAAAATGCAATAAATCAGCATATAAAAAAATGAATGCTTATGTAAGCATGCAATGCCAATGTTTATCTTCACTTGCATAAAAAATGCAGTTATATTTTTCCAAGTAATATAAAAAATTCAAAATTAAAAAGTAATATTTAAAAAATTTCCATTAAAAGAAAGAAATTTTTTCCGTACTACACTTTCAGTGATGTAAGCAAGGACTGAAGGACGGAAGGACTATTTAATGAGTAAATGGCATTCTCACTTAAGCATGAAGTGCGTGATGCTATAAGCGTAATATGAATTATCATATTTCTTTGCCATTTTATACACTTATGTTATGCCTTAATAAACTCAGTGAGGAGCTCAGAAATTACCTTGCATACCTTCACAGTACTTAAACTTAAACAATCGTTAAAAAGTCAAGAAAACAAAAAATACGAAGCGAACAACACTTTAAGCCAATGTATGCTTTATCGGTACCGCAGCGAACCGTAATCAGCAACGGATTTACCCTGCGCTGCTGTGGTGCACAAAGAAAAACAAAGGATGTCAATGTGGCGCATGTGTTCACTCAGCCCGAAAGTAGACAACAGCAGAAAAAATATGCAAACAAATTAATAAAATAAACACGGATTAAAGTTCATTTGGCACAACAACAACAGCAAGAAAAAACAACAAAAAAGAAAAAGAAAAAAGAATCATACGTGTAACCCGAGCCAAGCCATGTTAGCCAACTCAATCGAACTGCGTCGCGGTGAGGTGAACTCGCCAACATTTACATAGCCTCGCATGTGTGCATGTCACGGCCAGCAGCTTGGCGTGAGGCGTGTGGCTTGTGCCGTGAATTAATTAATCACGCTCACAGCCGCAAGTATACTTTATAAATATTTATACGTGGGCTGGGGTTTGGCAACGTTTCGATTTGATATGCCAACTCAGCTCAGTCAGGCAAAACAGTGCAGAAGGAGTGGAGCAAGGGAGCATCACTGGCTTGCCTTGGCCAATTAATTAATGTGCAAATTAACGCTGATTGAAAGATTTCGAAATATGCTTTCATGCGTTTATTAACACATATTGGCGCAATCAAATTAGGGCAACGCTTATAAGGATAATGAGCTACTACTTTGTATTGTTATAAGGACAAAGAAAATTAAGGGACACGCACATGCGAGCCAATACATATGTCGGCATACAATTGACATAAATGAGCATGAAACAAGTGTCTTTTGTTTATTGATGGCTTTGTTACATATGTAGGACAGACAGACAGACAGACGGACAGGCATAACATGCCAAGGAAGTCAGGCAGACATGAACAATGCGCGCAGCTGTGCAGCCAAACACGACATGACAGACACTGACATAAAATAAAAATGAGCAAATTCTATTACACGACGCCCAAGCAGGACTCGTGTAGCAGCTACGACAAGCTGAGCCATGCCAATGGCGTCTGCATCCAAACACTGCCCAGCTGCCAAGCAAATGCACTTGAAAACAATTTTCTTTCTTTTCCAGGTATTTTGCAGCATTAATTGCTGTCACCATGGCTAAGCGTTGTGACCTGTCCAGCTTAATTAGCGTCGCTGGACAAGCAGCACAAGAGCAGACTGAACTGATGGCCCACAGCTGCGACAGTGGCTATCGCCAGGGAGGCCTTCAAATGTCTGCGCTGAAGCTGCTGACTGCAGGCATTTGTGTGAAATGCACACTTAAAAGAAAAATTGTACAGGTTGAAAATAATTTTGTTTGCTTTCGTCCTGGCGCAGCGGCAGGTGAGGGATAGGGACAGGCCAACTGTGGCAAATCGATTTTGTTATTTTCACACTTCATTGCCAGGGCCGGACCGGGCGACTCTGGGCTACGCCTCAGTGCGTAAAGAAAAGACAAAACTTTGACAATTTCTCAATGGCAAATGCAGTGGGGCAGTGTGACAAAGACACAGTACGGTACAGTGGCACAATGTTACGGTGGCATGGCATGTGTTCAATGAAACGTGCTGCAGCTTTTGTTATCATGTTGTCAACATGCCACAAACAAACGAAATGAAAATAAAGCAAACATTCGTAACAAAACGAAAATTAAAACAAAAAAAAGAAAAGAAAAGGAATACAAAAAAAAAAAAAAAAAAGAACGAGTGAAGAAACTGAAAATCCATAAGAAAGCAACAGCAAAACAAACGTTGAGTTGTATTGGCACTTTACCTTTTCGACATTCCATAGCAAAGACATAGCAAACTGGACTGAAACAAAAGCAAAACAACAACAAAAAAGAAAAAACAGAAAAATGGAAAGTATTTTCATGCCACAGCGCAGCAACATGAAAGCAAATAACATGTTTGCCGAAATTTACTCTGCCAGGCACGAAGTGAGTTGAGTGAGTCCCTGCACAAGTCACCAAAAAAAAAAAAGGAGGATAAAGAAAAACAAAAAGATAAAAGCAAATAGACAAGTCAAGTCAAAAGGCTAAGTAAACAAAAAAAAAAAAAAAAACAAAAACCCAAAAAAGCAAATAAAGGAAACGACAAACTCAAAGCGAATTCCTGCACATGGCTTGCGCAAATGCCCAACATTGCCTACGTTGACGATTTAAAGGTTCTTCTTGGGGTGTGTACTCGGTGCTCGGGCTTCACTGTCGCGAGCATGACCTTCTTTTTTCTTATTGAATTTTCACCTGCGCTAATATTTTCCGCTGCCAAGACGCCACCGACTGCGACTTGCTGCTGCTGCTGCTGTTCTTGTTGCTGTTGTTGTGGCTGATAATGTTGATGATGATGAGGTTGATAATGTTGGCACATTGATAAACATTTGCCAAGGCAGACATTGGCCCTGCGTTGTGGTTTACTTGCCTACAGTCAACATTGGCTTCCTTTTTCGTTTTTGTATATAAAGCGCACATATATTCTTTTTATTTATTTTGATGTCAATATGCTGCAAAATTCGGCATTATTCAGTTTGTTCGCTGCTGCTTAAATATTAATATGCTTTATGTGTGAAGAGTTGAAATTGAAAAACGTTGCATGGCGTATGCGCAATATTTGCTGCCACTAACGTTTAAACAAATGTAAGCTTACATAAATTCCACACATTAGACGCATTAATACAGCAATTTTCATAAATGCACACATACCAAAGTAAAGGCACATTGACACACACACACGTGTCTATCCCATGGGAGGAACGTGAGCCAGAGTCTCTCGATAAACGTTGGCAACATTAGCTGGCTGTGCTTTGCGTCACGTTTCAATTTTGTCTTTTTATTAAGCGTAGCATCATTATTGAAAAATAAATAAAAAGAAAAAAAGAAAGAATGAAAAGGACTGACAGTTATATAAAAACTATTTAAATTTTTTATAAGCAGACATGAAAGAACATTACAAATCCGCTTAGAGCAAACCAAGATAAACACATCATAAAAGAAAAAGGTGACAATTTCAAAAGCAAGCCAGCGTCGGCTGTTGGGTCAAGCAGCGCCGACCTAAATCGCTTTAAGCAGCACGCGCCAGCAGACGGCATTTTTATTGTGGCGTTAAGCCGTAAAGTTTCCTCTTAAAAGGACTTAAAACAGCTTTAGAGAACTTGCTCTGCCTTGGTCGTGTTGTTAAATTCACTTTAAGTTCATTATCAAATTTAATTTCTGTGATTGCGGCAAAAAGCAACGCAGAGCTGCAAAAACTGCAAATACTGGGACTATTAGCCAAGTGTGGGAGTCTGCTGGCAACGCGTTTGAGACAATTGTTTACAGCCAGCGACGTGCGTTGCATACGAAATGACAGAATTTGCGCTGCTTAAACGTGCAGCAACGTGTATGTACTGTGTGTGTGTGTGTGAGTGGGAGTATGTGTCTGTATGTGCATGAAAGTACATCAAATTGCAGCAGTTAGCACACAAGCAATGCAGCAGCAGCCACAGCGGCAACATACTACTATTACCGCAAGGAGCAGCAAGGATACGTACGCGACTGACATAAAAAGTCTGTGCATAAACAATTTTGTGCGCAAAAAACGAATTACACTGATTTGCTGTGAGCATGTGGACGGCAATCAGCTTTGCTGGCAGCAACTGTAGAAAAACTTTTGCCTCGACGTGCTTTGCTGTTAATTTTATTTACAAGCCAAGCGGCAGCAAGCGCCTTAGGCAGAGCATAAGTTTAGCAAAAACACAACTTGACTGCAATGCTTTAGGAAAGCAGAGGAAGTTATGCAAGCATTTGAGCCAACTGCTACTAATGCAATACTTCATGTTAAGCGCATTGGCAGGCAAAGCCATTAAGCCTCGAGCGGAGACAAATTGCAGCCAAACACTGGCTATCAACGCAGCATTAACATGGGAATTGGTATCAATATACTCATATATACTCGTATATATATAACAGATCGACATCAATCATGGCTCAGAGCATGAGCAAGCCACACTACGCAGTTCTACGCAGACCATAATATGCACGTGCCACTGTGCGTATGCGCAACCTTATGTTACATGCCATGGGAAAATATTACGCATACGCAGTGCATAATTTAAACACATGAGCTGGCACGTGCCTAAAGCGTTAAGCAAAGGATTTATTAAAGCATGTTTGAACGAAAACGAAAGTCTGCCCGAGGTACTTAAATCGCTCAATGCGATTTGCATAATCTGCAGCTAATTAAGAACAAAAGCCATTGGCGTCATTACATATATAATATTAAAGTCAGGCAGTGTGTTTACACAAGCAATGGAAAAGTGTGTGTAAAAATGTGCAAAGTCGAAATGAAATATTATTGCTTCCGCTTCCTATGAGTAGCCATGCACTTGCAGTAAATACTCCACAGCATGGCAGCTGCAAGAACCCATCTAGGCTAAGGCATACTTGCGTATGTTGTTTTATTGCCACAAAATACTTTTGGTCGAAGAACAAAAACAAAAAAAAAAGCAGCTAGAGAAGAACGTGAAGGTCATAACGAAACAACATGCATAAGCAGTATTGTGGGAATAGTTTAACCAACTGCCGTTGACAGCTTAGGGCAGCCAGAATTTACCCGACGCATAGTTTAAGCTGACAGGGCAGTAAAAAAAAGAGAAACAAAAAGAAAACAAAAGGCATGCCAACTTGTTTATTTCCGTAACAAAACTTTGCGCACAATAAACAGGAAGTGCATAGCATAAAAATTTTATTGCTGCCTGCTCAGTGCATTTGCTGTACAAAAGTGCGTAGACGATTATTTAAAAGCAGCACTGTGCGCGTGTCTTACGTAGAATGCAAGAGAATTCCAGTCCATGTGGGCACATCAACATATGCCACTGTGCCGCAGCCACTCGACCACAAGACTCGTCCCCACTGCGCAATTAAATCAACTGTTTACTCATGTACTCTAATGTACTGCAATGCACGCTAGTTTCCATCTAAGATTTTACGACTGTAGTAAAATTAAAAACAACAGCACAGCCCAGCGCGTTATCCTGAGCAGCGCTTACTTAGACCAGCCATTAAATTTGTGGCACTGCATAGCACTCACAGCGATTCGTCTTAGTTGAGTTTGGCGAACGCCAGGCGGCAGGCATCCAGGCAGTCTGGCACTCGTAAATTAAGTTTGGTGTGTGTTGGCAGGACATTGCAGTTGCACAGTGCAGCCTCAAGTTGGCCGCTGCACGAACTGCTGCGCGAAACTTCCGCTGACAGCTGCTGCTCTAGTTCAGCTATTTTAATTAAGTTTGCCATTTTTTTTTTTTTGTCGTTTCTTCTGCTGTTTATGCGCTCAGCCATGGCCATGTCAGGGTCCTGTGGCACAGCGGCATTGAGTTAATGACATTACGCTGACGCTTCACATCGTCGGCAGTCTTGTCTCTGTTCTGTTCTGTTCTAACTACGACTAATCACATTTGCCATCAAATTGTTATTTCTTTCGCTTGTTTTATGGCATCCTTTTTAACAGTGTCCCTTCCATTCATTTTTTCCACTGCCTATGAAAAGTTGCGCAGTTGTTTGCATAGTTTTGCTTCGCTGCTGGTGCTGACGAGGCAGCAGTTCTTTGAAAAGCAATTGCACTTTTCTAATTAATAATTTATAATGCGCATTTTATGCTTAAGGAATTACAAAAACTTGACAAACTTCTACGTGAAGACTCTTGGTCAGCTTTATAAAAAAATATTTTTAATATTCTTAATGACATTTTTTTATGATAAAAAGACACCAATCTTCTGAACTGAAATGACAGCTTTGATTTAATGTCAAAGCATACAGCTTGTCCACATTTTAATTAATTAGCAACAGGCATTTATTTTTTATGCTCACAGTGCAGGTTTCTTTTTTTTTTTTTTTTTTGTTTTGTAGTCTTTTATAGTATGGTTATTTTATTAAAACTTCAAACTAATTGTGCTTCTACTTTTTTTCTGCTTTCTTTCACTTTAAAACTGTCATCAAATTAATTTATTGCTGTCAAAAGTTTTTGAGCATTAAACAAAAATTATTCTATATTAGCCATGAGTCTCAAACGAAAGCAGAAAAGATAAAAAAAACGGTCGCCATTGCAGAAGGCATAAACCTTTTAACTCATTTGCAAAAGTTTTCGCCAACGAAACTTAAACCACATAACGACCTTTTTTTATTGCTTGCTTTTGGGTGGAAGTTCGCGTAAAGTGAAATGCAAAACTGTGTAGGAAGTGCCAAATGAGACCAAAATGTGTATACTGGAAAACATAAAAGGAAAGCCAAAAATATTTAAATATTATGTTTACAGTACGTGCATACACATGCAGGCGATTATTGGCAAACACCTGCGGCTAATAAAATAGCAGATGTACGTTAATTACTTCTAAGGTTATGAACGATTCCTGTATTGTATTGTTCAAATGACTTATGTACTATGCCAAACATCAATCAATCATATATATGAGGCACTGAGACAGTTTATTGGCCGCAGTTGTACATATGTGCAAATCCGCTTCTCAATTCTGCCGCGTTAGCTTAACATTCCTTTAATTGGCAATCATTGCTATGAGTTATCTATGTAAAGTCTTAAATTTTTATAGCTTTCTGTTACTTTTCACGAAAATAATTAACGAGCACAAACCAAAAATTTATTTGAATTGTATTTTTGTTTTTTTTTACCCACTTTAGCAGGATCAGTGCTGTGTCTTTTGTGACTTTTATTTTAATATTTATTGCATTTTGCCTTTCTTTCGCGTAAGAGCGTAAATCAAAGGCTTTGGCGAAAACAGAAAAGCTGTTTCAAAATAGGATTGTTAGAATGCCGGCATGCATTCAGCTACCACGAACCGAAGTTCGTTAGGCAAAGCTTAGGCGGTGGCTTAGCTTAGGCATTACTGATATTTCCTAAAAACTATTTGCAATTGATTTAGTTTGGCTGATATCTCCAGTTCTAATGAAACCTGCCTTGAGGTAGTCACATTAGATTTAATGTGAAATTTTCTGTTTAGATGCTAATGCGCAGTTATACAAATTGTGCAGTCTCTTTTTCATGAATAACGTAAATGTTATATCCTTATACAGGTCAGTACACTAAAGTTCACAACATCTTTATTCCGCAGTCATGCTGAAGCCATATGGCTTTGCATAAATTATAAGTGCAACTTGTGACTTTCATATATCATTTGTAATGTCAATGAAACTCGTGTTGTTATGGAGTAAGTTCATATTGAAATCTCCATTCTTTACTGTAAAATATAGGCATGTATCGCCGTGTGTACGATTTGATTGCACTTATTGCAGATTCGTTGCATTGCCAATGGATTTGTAAGCGATAAATATTACGAAATGTAACAAGCTGGAAAATGTGCTTATTGCATGTTTCCCAGTTTCAAAATTCGATTTCCATAATTTATTGCCAACATAAACAAAGACTCATGTGAATAACGAAACAAATTGTTGCAATACCAAACTCGATTTGTAGAATTTACGAGTATCTTTCCCACTTCGGAAAGAATACAAACAAAAACCGAAATACGAGTATTTATAAGCGAAGCGATGAGGCAGCAGAAAGTGCCATGCAGGCAAACACAAAACAAAAGTGTACCAGCAATATTTTGAAGATAAACGTAAACTAAAATGGAAGCAGCGAAACATTGGCAATAAATCTCACGCTGCTGTTTTTACTTTTCCGCATGAGATCATGCAATTGAGTGCGAACGAACGGCAACTCATCCTTTGCGTAGTGCAATGCATCCACAACGAGCACATGACCACCAAAGTGACTCACTGGGCCGCCTCCTCCATCTACTTCCGGCCACACTCACTCAGTCACTCAGTCTTTGGCATGCTTAGTCACTCGCGCAATTGAAGACTCACTCACACTTAATGGTTTTTACAAGCCACGCGCACAGAAGTGCATACAGCAAAAGGTCAAATGCCTGTTTGCGCTGACATTCTAATTCATTGCGGAAATGCTCTTGCAATGTAAGCTGCATGGCATGTGGCCTCGCCGGCTCTGTGCGGGGGCAAAAGTTTCATTTGGCGCTTGGTTCTACAATAGTTTTTGTCTAATGCTTTGAGTCGCTGACATGCAACCAAATACTGCATTGTCGCCGCTTTGCTGGGCTGCTACTGCTGCTGCCGCTGCTAACATGCCATGTTCTGCTTCACTGACTGCCTGAATGTGTCTTAGCATATCTGGAGGAAGTGACTGGCTGCGAAAGGAAAGAAGGGCATGAGTGCAGCCTTGGTCCAAAGTTGGCTTTCGGATTGTATGCAAAGTGTTAGAATCATTGTAAAGTTGTTTTATGTTTGAGTGCATAAAGCGAGAGCGGACAAATCTTAAATGGGTTTTAAGTGACTAACTGACAAACACAAATACAAATAAAATAAGAAGCAAAATTGTTAACTTATGCGCGAAGTTGTTAAATGCAGTCAGACTTCGATAACTCGAACATTCTATGAACATAAACTTTCTTTCTTTCTTTCATAAATGGCACTTCCAGTTATTGAAGTTCCACTGTATGTGCAATAGCACAATTTAATGCAGAACGATTAAAACAAACTTTGCGAATTTTAAATTCATGTTTCTTAATTTTAATTTATTTATTTTTTTTTTAATTTTAAACATTATTTTTGTATAAGTATGGGATTAAATAATATATGTGTCTAAAATAGCCCAGCACGTGCATTAAGCGACTAAAAGGTCACAAAACTTACGAGTTTCATAAATGTCCTTAGACATAAACACATAATGCACAGCTAACAATTGTGTCCTTTTGTGTTACGCAAAGCCACACGTATCTCATTAGAAGGTAACAATTTGGCAATATATGAAGCCAAACTAAACACAGCTGCCTGCTAAAGCTGCCGTCAGGCTACGTCAGTGAAATGCCAATGAGAAATAAAAGACGCACCAATTTCACGGCATAAAGGCAACTTGAAAAGCAGCGATTTTCATTTTCAATGTTGCCTATTATAGTCGCGCGCAGAGCTGCTAGCTTCAGGCGGAAACGGAAACCGACGCAGAGAATAAACGGCTGCAGCCAGGAGTGTGTACTGCAGCATGCAGGATGCCACTCTCTTGAGGTGTGCGCTTCAGTTTGGCCAGGCGTAGTCCTGAAATATGGCAGCACATAAATAAAGCCCGACTCAGTTGCCAGGATTCGCTGTTGCGGCAAAATTACACGCCTCGATTTTAGGCGACTTGCGTTGAATGATGATGAGTTAAAAGCCAGTCATTTGCTAGTTTTAAGGACAAACGGCATCTCACGCTTGCATAATTTATTTAACAACTGGCGGAGCAGCGAAACGCATTACGTTAAATGGTTTATGTTGCTCATGAATTTTATGCAAATGGAATATGAATGTCAGCAAGTCTCGGCAAAAAACCATTTTGTGTATGGCGTTTATTTTAAATGCTGTATTTTTTCACGCGTAGGTTTTTTATTAATATTTATTTAATTGCTTACTTTTTTTCTCTTCTTATTTAACTTTTTTTTTTTTTTTTGTGCGCAATTAATAATTATGCAGTAACATTTTAATTAGTTTCAGCTATAAATTACACATGCTTAACTGTATTTGAAAATATAGTTATTTACTTCTCTTTTTCAATTTTAACTTTTCCACTTTTAATTATTTGCTTTTTATGCCCTTTACGTTTTATGCAAAAGCTGATTGAAGTGTCAATAAAATATAATATTTGATTTTTTTTTTTTATATTATTAATCTTTGTCCTCATGGGACAACGTTTCTTCATACAAATCATGTAACGCTTTTCTTTTTTTTTTTAATCTTCTTCATTTATATTTCTCTTTTAATTTTATGTTAGTTTCACTTTCCATATGCTTTTCATTTCAGTTGAATGTGGCCATCAAAAGCGAACATATCAAAAAGGGATTTGCTTTCAAATCAATTCGCGCCGTCCGGCAAAATCACACCGTGAGGCATGTAGCCAACATTCGCCGCTGCATTCAAATTGAAATCAATTTAAAAAGTATCCTTTTTATGCTTTCAATAGTCAACACTGTCAGTTGCACACAAAAAACGCTTCGGCCCTTCGCCAATTCATTTCCATTTGCTTTATCCTATTCAAACATTAATTTACACGCAACTAAAATGGATTTCTCACTTTTGTTATACGTTTTTCGCTCCATTTTGTATGCAGATAGGAAATGAAATATTTAAATTGCATTTGTTTTGTTTTGTTTTTTTTTTTTTTCTTTTCTTCTTTTTGTTATCATTTACACAGCACATTTGTTTGATTTTGTTTTTTATTACGCATGCCCTAGCTTCTTTTTTCGCTGCTGACTTTATTTGCTAATAAAATATTCAACGCGATTTTCATCGATAATTGAATCGAGTTTTTCAATTTGTAAGCTATAAGGCAACGTTTAGATATAAAGAATCTGCATGTTAAGTAGCTTATTTTGAATGAGTATTTGTATTTAAGCCAAACAATGGAGAAAAATCAAGAATGTAAATTAAACAGTTTATTCTGTTTATTTTTTTTTTTTATGTCATAACAATTTGATTTCCTTTGATTCTAATCACATTAACATCATTAATTCTATTACTTGCGATGCTTCTTTATTCACTATCTTCGTTTCAATGTTGAGATTTAAGTTACTTATAAGGACCTGCTAAGGTTTCCTAATATTTAACATATAACTAGAAATTCTAAATTTTTCAGAAATAAAGTTTCAAGTTTTAAATTTACTTCCAATTTGCAGATAAAAAAAAAAAAAGGCTCCTTCTCCTCGTGTAGAGAGTAAATAAGAAGTCAATATGAAACTTATTCAAAATCCTTGTTCAAAGCTCTTAAATCATTCCATATGTATGTATTATTACAAATTCAAAACAAGATTATTATCTGTGTAATTTATGTATATATATTTTTCTTTTCCACCAATATTTATTGGCAATTTCAAATTCGTTCCATTTGCAAAGCAAAATGTTGCTACTGCCAAGAATTCAAAAAAATTGAATGCAGCATTAAGAAGAAGTCAAAGCCATTGTTTGCTTGTAGTTTGTGTGTAAATTTCTTGTAGCAAAACTTGTTTTATTTTTCAATATTACACGCTTCAGCAAGTTTTTCTACCAGCCAACGCAGTTCACTGTCTGGCTATTTGCAGCCAGAAGAGCATAATTTTTAAGCAAAGAACAGCGTTTCGATTGTCAGCAGCAAGAGTTCATGGCCAAGTCGTGTTTCATTTATTTATTTTTTTTTTTTTTCTTCAGTTTTATTTTGCAACTTAACTACAGAATTTAACTGACAAGCACACAAAACTATTCACTTCTTTTTGCAAGTATAAACACAAATTTATAACGCAATTGCGAACTTCACTAAAATGAAAATGCTGACTGCTTTAAACTTTTAGCTTAAATTCAATTTTCAAATAATTTTTGATAACTTCTCTTTATGGGGACGATTGCTTGATGCCATTCACCTCTTCACTTTCATACTCGCATTACAATCCTTGAACGATTTTATCTTTTATAGCAACTTACCCGGCTTCCCTGCTTACCCACGTGGTTTCATCTTCATGCGAGTTGCGGCAAAACTTGTTTGGGTGCTCTGCACAAACGAAAACGAAATGAAGTTCAGCAGACTTCGCTTGCATGCCGCAAAAGTGTTCTAAGGGGATAGCCATGGGATGTGTGCTATGTGCTATGTGATGTATGTTGTGTGATGTTTCTGAGGTTGCGGAGGTTGCCAGAACCAGTTTGAGCAGCAACTTTTGATCTTCTTGTAGTTGCGACTGCCAAAGTTATATACAGGGTGCCTGCAAGTGTTGAAACGAAATACGACAATCAATTATATGCAACTTTTATAAATATAATAAACTAATTGAATACTGCAACGAAACTGAAATGAAACAACATCAATTAACAGTAGTTGGAGTAATTTTGAGTTTTACATTTTAGCAAAAGCATATGCAAAACGCAGTCACATATTTGAGAAAAAGATAAGCTTAATAGGCAACTCAAACTATTTCCGGACAGCAGAAACTCTGTGAGCAGACTGAGCACACAGTCCAAAATCGCCATTGTGCGGATTCTCAACCACAGACCATAGCGGATGAACTATGCAGACTAGCCTTGATGCAATATATGCAACATTTTCTCAGTAACAAACTCTACACTATATCCTTGAAGGTACTTAGGCAAGAGTTGAAAATAATAAAAAAAACGTACCGTAATCTTCAATTGCAGTACCGACTAAAACACACTAAAGCTGCAGCAGACTTAAAGTGAAATAAGCACGAACCAGGCATAATTATTTTCTTATCTGAATTGAACTGAGTAATGAGAGATAGTTCAAGTTTTACTGCAAGGGGTAATAAAGGATTGCATGCAAATCAAACCACACAGCATCTAACATAAAATAACGAAGAAGATTACAGCAAAGCAGACTTACACGTCACATCCCTTAACCAATAATAAACTGCATAAAGATGTAACACGAAAAGGCATAGAAAGGATTTTATGTCTGCTAACGCCCAAAAGAAACAATGAAAGCAAAGTTAATAATCTTTACATCGTATGCCAACAGCCATGTGCACACTCATCTCGCATAAGCAGCTCAGGCCAAGCAGCAAAGATATTCTTGTAAGGTCAGCAAACAAAATCATTTCGCACCAAATGCCAAATGTGCTGTGTAAATATATGGCCAGCGGCTTTGACGCTCCTTCGCATGGGTGAGCTGGGGTAGTTGGGTATGCAAATATAAATAGCAAATCTGCGCAGCATTTGAAATTCGCAATCGATTGCCTCGTTCTTGAGCTCAGGCAATCACAAAAGGATATGCAGACATGCAGGCAGAGCAAATACTCAGGAGTGAAAACACATATTCGCACAAAAGATTACTTCAAGATTACGTGGGCTCGGGTATGGCAACCCACTTACCAATGCAGGCAGCACACGACCCATACTTTATATTTGCTCCATGGGTAAGTGGCAACCAGCAGCAGCCGCTTTGCTTTTTGTCGAGCACAGCAAAGACATGCCAGAAACAGCAACTGCAGCACATATACAATTTCGAACGTGGCAGCATGAATGTCTTCTGCTGTCTTTTGAGATGAAGACACTATTTATGTTATTTACAGCACCTGTCACATAATCAGCTTTAGCCAACCGTCGAAGGGAGTCTGGGAATGATGACGTTGAAAACAAAGCGTACACTTTGCTTACTTTGCCTTGCAAACTCGGAAGAAGTTATAAGACAGTTTCCCCCACCTTTATATTTTGTTACCTTTAATGTAATTTTTCATAATGTATAACTGAAGAAGATGATCAGGGTATGTGTACATTTCGAGTAAACCCGTTTTGCAGAACGTCTTTATGCATTAGCTGCCATAAAATCATCTTAAAAAGCATCAT
This sequence comes from Stegana nigrithorax, assembly GCA_037044495.1. Lineage (NCBI taxonomy): Eukaryota > Metazoa > Arthropoda > Insecta > Diptera > Drosophilidae > Stegana > Stegana nigrithorax. The sequence goes on from JBAMBQ010004817.1 coordinate 145,928, forward strand.
AAGTAATTGATTTATAATTTACAAGAGTAAGTATGCCCCACAGTTTATGGAATCGTCTTAGCAGCAGGACACAAATGCAAATAAACACATTCAAAACGAGTTTCATTAAAGACTTCAGAGACATTTGCAGGATTACTGAATATGCATTAAGGACAATCATAGGCAAACCTACTTTGGCTGTTTCTAAGCAGCAAACCTTGCTGAGTTTTCGCTATTTGCCAACTTAATCTAAAATTTGTTTCTGCTTGCAAGTTTTGCCAAACACAGAAACCTAAATCAAATGTAAATAAGACACTCGAATGAGAGAAATTACATAAAGTTTACATTTGAAACTTGTGCTCCGTCACGCATTTCGCATTCCCCAATCCGCCATCCGCCATCCGCATTCGCATTCGCAAGTTGTTTGCAGCATCTTACGCATTATTCTCAAAGAGTTTCCTTCCTGCAACTCTGCAGGCATACAGAAATGCAGAGTGAACAGGCATGGAGACTTGGCATGTGGATTATGCCAAAGAGTTCTCGTTGAATTTAGTTTTGTGGTGCATTTCTAGCAAATATTTATACAAAGTTATTTTCTTGCTGCAGCAGTGAAAACATTTTAAGTATTTTATTTGCCGCTGCAATATTCAAGACTGCGGCAATTCATACGAAATAATTTTCAAAGAAGTTTCCACAATTTTATTTTTTTGTTAAACCTTTACTCTTGTGTGTCTGTCGCTTTTCTCATGTGTCGAAAAAGTAATTTATGTAATGCTGCTGCCTGTGTTTGTTCACTGCAATTGCAATTTCACATATGTTATGTACATGCAAATTTTATTTATTGCCGACGCAATATGCAAGGGTTAAAAAATATTGTTGCATACTTTGTGAAAGCAGCATGACGTGTGTTTGTGTGTGTTGCGTGGCATAACGATAACTTAAAAATTGTCTGCAACGTTGGCAAGGCAGCAAATCTCTTGCTCATAAATTTTAAAATTACTCTTGAGTTCTCTGACATTTATTAAGCCACCAAATGTCATTTTAAATTTAAAATTATCTAAAAACATTTCGCATAACACATAAAATTTTGAGCAAGAGCATCATATACTATATAATTTTAACCGCACTTAAACTGATTTTATAATAAAAGTGATGCTTTAAAAATTTGAATGAAAACAGACAAAAGCGAACTTTATATGCAACGATAAAGCTGACATATTTCATACGAAAATATGTCATAATAAATTGCAATTACTTTCGCACATAAAGGCGTCTTCAACTTAATTTCCTTGAAGCAGAAAACTTTCATAAATCAATAAAAATTTATTGGCACTTTATGTGCAGGCAGACAGAAAATGACAGCAAAGTTCTGAAGGCAAAAGTGAAAGCGGAAATTATGCAGTTATCCTGTGTGCTACGACGCTTCTTCAACACACATACACACACACACACACACACACACCACAGGCTTCACGTGGCGACGTACAACGTGTAAGCTGTCAACGCCGTTGGCATGACGAGAATAAATTTTTAATTAAACGAATTAATCAAGTATGAAAGCGTAATAAGTGTGTGTGAATAAATAAAAGGATATGCAGGCAAAAGTAAAATTCCGCATATCCTTGATTGGAAAATCTTAATTGGTTTCATGTACTTTATATCATTGTTGTACAATTTGCTTATTGAAGAGGGATAATCATTGACAGAAATGTTTGATAAGCTATCATATAAAAATAAATACTTCCTTATTAATATTTTATTACTGGATATGCATATTTTTAATAATTATTATTATTATTATTATTGATGTCACTTTTTTGGAATTTTCTTATTTTATTTCGAATGTATGAAAAGTATGGAAAAATTAAATTTGTATTGAACTTGTTCACAGAAAGTGCTGCTATACTCTTTGCTGCTTAACGTAAAAGTCAAAAGGAAGCAGCCAACTGCTGCTGCTAAACCAACAACAACAACAAGACAATTTGCTATTCAAATATTATGCGTGCACATTGACGATAATGCCATAAGCGGCATAAAATCAATATTAAATTTCAATAAGCATCAAATCTTATTACGCTGAAGCTGCCATTAGATTAAGCTAACAACATATCGTTACATTTAAGTGTGCTTGGCGTTTTAAAGTCACTTCCGCAAATGCGTGGAGACATTAAAAATGTGGCATGCTAGACGACGTTCGATCAATGGGCCAACAGACGACAGTCAAGACAGCAGCCAAACTACTTCACAGCAAATAAAGTCAAAGCCACATGTCACTTGGCAGACAACGGCAATTGCACGAGGCCTGTGAGTGAGCTGCCTTAGCGTCTGCTCCTGTGCTCTGTCACACATGTGTCTTGTTTGTTTAAAGTCAACGTCAAACTATCAAATTTAATATTGCATAATTTCCATAAGCCAATGACACAAATTGGCAGCTTCAGATTATCGACGGAAGCACAGCAAATTGCTAACATTGTATCAAAATAAAAAGTAAATGTTATGCAGTGCAATTTAAAGCTGAAATGACCTTAAACCTCTTAATATTTGTGTTAACAAATTGAAGTTTTTTTAAGACGAGTCTGCTTAGCGCCTTCTTGTGCGTTTGCAAAACTTTGAGCTGCCTTAATTGCTCAACAATTAACACTTCTGTCAAATGCCGCCCCCACCCAACTTAAGCAACGCAAGCAAATCAATTGGGAACATGGCAGGCGACAAGAAACAAAGCAGAACAAAACGTGCAGCGTGCAGATATAATTGCTAAGAAATAAGTTAAGAAATTGCAAAAGTTTCGCAGCTCCACAAGGAATTTCGTTTTTACTAAGATAAATTTATGCATACAAAGTCACTGGTGCAGACAGGACGTCCGCTTATTATCCCACATCCCACTGGGCCAAGGTGTAAAACTTGCGCAACTTTGTCGCTTACCTTTGTGGCATGCGCAGCGTTGTGGGAGTTTACGCTTGCAGCCTTTTGTGCTGCAGCTTCAATTAAAAGTGTCCTGGTGGACATGCCCACACTCTTAAAGTCAACTACAAAAGTTATAATTTAAATAATTTAAAAGTTTCGACTGAGCAGCCAACTTGCAGTAGACATTGTTTAATGAAAAGGTTAAAGGATTTGCTGATGTGGCAAGCGTATAACCAAATGTAATACAAAGAAAAAAGGTAAGACGCATAATCAAGAAAGAAATTTGTTTTTGCACAAAAACCCTTACAATAATAAAGCATCCCAAACAAAGAACAAAAGAAAATATAGAGTAAAATATTTGAGCACAATTTTCTTTTATTGCCACGCTTACACAAACATTACCAAGGCAAGGCAAACTCGTATCAAATTTCAGTTTAATGCCAACACTTCCACTGCCTAAGACTTTGTTTTTGCTGGGCTTGCCTGGTTTATGGAAGCAATTCCCATTGAGTAGCTGTGTGCCTGCTTAAGTCGGCTAATATAAAACAACAGGCATGCAGCGAAGTGTGCCAGAGTCTTTCAAGAAACTGCGTCATAAACTTTTTTAGCGCACTGTCACAAAAACTAGAAAACTCGGTATGCAAATCATCGCTATGAAAATGTTTCACATTTCATTTGCTATCACTTCTGCTGTGTGTATTCCCATAGCCAAAGCCATAAGACTGATGTGCTAAGGATAAAATTTTTAATAAGCAAACACCAACAAAACCGCAGATCGAATTAGAGACACTCATGTTTATATGGCTGCCAGCAACAACAACATTTGAAAAAAACATATAAACAATGCCAACACATGTGCAATCAAACCAGACAGACGGTTGTATATTATATGCCTAAGAGACAACAAACCTGGCAGCATATTATTAAAAAAATTTTTTTTTTTTTCTTTTATTTTATAAATAATTTTGTGCGCATTTTGGGTCTAAATTTCTGTCTGCGTTCTTAAAGTGCTGAAAGTAAAATGCATACCACAACATTTTTATGAAAACATGCCTAACGATGCTCTAACTGGCTCCGCGCGGCAATTGCGTGTTTTAAGAAAACGTTAAGCATAATGTTCTTCAAACTGAACACCCACAATGTCTGCCTAAGCGAAACATTTCATTACGATTCTCGTTGCTTATGCCTTGTGCAACATGGCGTATGCGTAATCTGATTTCCATCAAAACTCTGCAGGCAATGAGCGCGTGTACATTTTGCTGGCTAAATAATACTTTTGATTAATTTGTGTAAATATTTTGCAGTGATTCTTTTCTCCTTTTTAATATCTTATCAGCAGCCAAAACTTTTGAAGTTGACATTCGCATTGACTTCGCTGACTGTACGCTCGGCGCGTAAGCAAACTTCAGCGTAGTCATTTTGTATGTCATTAAGCATTTGCCTTAAGTATGCTGCCACGCAGCTGAATTGTAGCTGAAATGCGCTGAGCTAGACTGCGGATGTGCACGAAAGTCTGTGTGCCGCAGATAAATATAATTTATTGGCTTTATCAGTGACAAGCATCGCTGAAGCAGCGCGGCAAGGACACTCGCACGCCACAAGCCTGCGAGCAGTTGAAAAGCTCATCATATTTATTTGCTTGCCCCATCCACTGCGCCGAAATTAACTTACAAGACAAACGGAAACATTCGCATTTTTGTAAGGTTAACATTAATCATGCGGCTGTCGGCTGGCGGGTGTCGGCTGTCGGCTGATCTAAGATGAAGTTCTTAAGTAGTCTTGGGAATGCCACATAAAGGCAACTGCTTTACAAATTAATAAGCTGAAACTTGTTAAAAATTTGTGTAGTTAATAAATGTATAAAGTATGGAATTCAAAAGCGTTTCATTAAAAGCGAAAAGTTTATTTCACATTTGTAACTGACATGCAATATGATATGTTTAATGTCAACCGTCAGCCAGTGACTGCTTACAAAAGAAAAAAAAAAATTATAAAATTAAAATGGAAAAAAGTGAACTCTAAAAAAATTTCAATTTAAAACGATTTTAGCACGTCACACGCTGCGTATGCTTGATACGCGTGTGCACATAAAGTTGGTTTAATGTGCAAAGAGGCAAAAAAAAAAAAGAATTCTACAAAAAAAAGTCAAGTGTAAACAATTGTCAAGCGTCAACATGGCGACAAATCCAAATGCCATAATCGAAAAAGTTTCATGTTGAGTTTGTATATTTTCCTTCGTTTTTTTTTTTAACTTTCTCGGTAACTTTTAGCCTTAATACTTTCTGCTTTCTTCAACTTTGGCGCTGCAGCTTAGTAAAGAATTTGCCAAGTAGCCTGCGACTCGACATGCCTGAACACTTGTTTATGGGATTAAGCAGAATATATTTTTTTGCAGACACTTTGCCTATGGCAAGCGGGCAATGACTGCAAAGGATTTCTGTAGCGGAAAAAAAATACATGCGAATTTAATTTTTAAAAATATTTAACCCAATTGACCTTTCACTAACTTCTTTCACTTGCAGGAAAATGTTGCAAGCATTTGCGTTATTTTTATTTAAAAATCATTTAGCGCATAAAGAGGCGCATATAAAAGCAAAAAAAAACTTTTGCAATTTCGCATTTTAATGGCGGTTTAATTTTTAATTAAAGTGCAGCTCAGAAAAACACGTTTCTTTTAAATATGTATATACATATTTAAATATTCTTTCACTCTTTGGCATTGCCTCCCACATGCGCAGAATACTTTCGTTATTTGCTTTTCTTTTTAAATGCTATTTACCTTGTGCTACTCTCAACGCGCAAATGCACGTCACTGTGCTTAAATTCAAGCATAAATTTAAATGAAAGAAAAATACAGTCAATGCAATGCAATGCATTTGCACTTTATGCGGCATCGTTAAATTTATTTAATTTTGCTGCTTAAATAAAATGCGCAATGCATGTCAAGAGATGCCTGGCATGGAGGAAATTTTAAATAATTATATGCAAAGAGAAAAGCAACTGCGCTTGGTTATTTACTGAAGCAAAATATTCGCTTGTTAAATATTGTTTTCTTTATTCTCATCATTTTTATTTGGCTTAACCAAAAATTAAACTTGGCTTTGTGGTTTTGTAGCTTTTACCTATTTGGGTATGCATTTTTAGCTTAAACCGCATTTGAGCTATTCAAATCGTTTTGCGGTTAACAGCTGTTTTACTGCGTCTGAATTCAAAGGATAAACACATTAAATGCTTACAAATTTTGCTAGCATAATATTTCTTTAATAATTTAATAAACATTTGGCTCTAAAATTTGAATGCATAATGGAAAACAAGAAACCAAAATTAAAGTTTAGTCAGGCGGCGTATTTTCTTTTGTTTATTTTATTTTATATTGCAGAGCTATTGCTATGTTAAATCAAAACAGAGAAAAGCTGCACAAGCTGCAAAGTAGCACAACACGTGCGGCCACAGTCTGTTCAACTGCCGGCTTTCGCTTTTCAACTGCAGAGCGTGCGACGAGAGAGAGTCCATGAGAACACTAACACAGTGCACCCTGAACGCAACCGAACTCTCATCAGCCAACCAACCAAGTCAAGCAACATCAATGCCGGCAATGCTCAGCGAACTAAACTGTTCTCGGTTTCAGTTGTTGTTCGACAGTCTGTCAGTCAGCGACGCAAGCAGCGGAGAATGCTAGCAGCAGTTGCTGGAAGAATTTCGCAAAGCCAATAAAATTACGTGTCTGTCCTATTTTAGCACATAGTATCAACATTTTCAATTACATTATTTAGGCAAGAAAAAAAAAAAAAAAAAAAACAAAAAATAAATAAGTCTAAAAATAATTGAAAATTACTTAGCATATATTTTTTTCAAATGATTTGCATATTTGAAAACAATTTACTGGCCGTTTATTTGCATAATTAGCTAATACATAGCGTCTAAGAAAGCAACAACAATAACAAAAAAGATAAACATGCGCCAAATGCGAATACGTATAAGAACCAATTAAATGTCTGCTGCCCCTGCGCCCTCCTAGGTCTGCTACGTCGAAATGTGTTTACACAAATCAACAAGTCGTGGGCTGTGGCTGCTTTTTTACCATTCGCCAGACATTGACCAGAGAACTTAAGTGTTTACTTAGGCATTTTAAATGCTCAGTAATAATTATTGGTCGAATTTGCACAGAAAAGTCGAACCAATAACAAAGCTAATGTCAACAAAACACACAAATGCCAAGTAATTCAACGATTTTATTGCTGTGACTGCGAGCCACACTAAAGGCGGGCACGTGTCTGTGTTGATATGTCGTTAGGCACAACATGGAAAGCAACGAAGTAGTCCTGCTTCTTTTATGCATAGCCCATGTATAAGAGGTCAGCAAGTTAGCAAGTCTATCATGCATAATCCAACTCAAGCACATAGACAACGAAAAGCTGAATATTAATGTAACGCAGGCCAAAGGATACATGATTCTCGCTGATTTATTCCTTTGCATATTCATGCTCGCATAGCAGCTTAACTTAATTGCATATGTATGTGTATGTGCATGCATATGTATAAGCAGCTCTTACGCATACAAAGCAGAAAAATATCCTCTAGTTATCGAAACAAGCAAAAATTGATTTGCCACAAACTGACAAATCAATTGTTGGCTCAGTCATTGTTAAATCAATTGTGTGCCGCTGAGAGTTGCGTTTGTTATTTTCTTATTTCCTTTTTTTGCAATTTGCTATTGGCTTTTGGCTCAATGCTGCAATTGCTTTTTGCTTTTGATTTATGTTTTCGCAACGAACCGCAAGCTTACGATAAAAATGCAATCTAAGCTGCACACAAGCGTTTATTTGTTGTTATTGCCATTGTTTTTGCAGCTACGCTGCTTATTGTTGCCACTTTGAGAGTGAAAAGAAAACATCAAAAGAAAAGCCTCAATAGCGCAAAAACCCATCACAATTGATGCCACCGACACAAAGCTGACAAACTAGCAAACTGGCAAAACGGCGTGCGGCAGATAAATATGGGCAGGCTGACAGCTGAAGCTGAAGACACAGAAAACAAAAACGCACTTATAAAGATACCAACTTTCGATTATTGATTGACTGTTGTCTGTTATGTTTATTGTTTTTATTATTGTCTGCAATTGTTTTTTTTTTTTTTTTTGTTTTATAACTACTTTGCGCTATTTTTGTATCTTCACTACTTTGCTCACAGCACATCTATCTTATCTTATTTGCATAAGACTGTCACGTCGAATGAACTGCGTTTTAGATATTCTTAATTAAAAGATACGAAGTATGCAAGCGAAGTCGCTGCGCTGCATACAAATAAATTTGTATTCACAGATATGCCAACAACTTTCTGAGTTGACAAAGCAAGTGGAGACCAGTTTTATGCGCTGCAGTTGCCATATTGCTTATATAATCGTTAGCAACAACAACAACAATATCAACATATGTAATTACAACAACAACCAGTGATTTGTTGCAATTTTCATTTTCTTTAGTTTTGCGATTTTCATTGCAAGTGATTTGCGTTATTTATTTTACTTTTCTTATGCATTTCAAGAAATTACAACATGACAAGTAATAAAAAAAATAAAAATAAAGAAAAGCAAAACATTGGAAAAAAAAAATTAAAAATAAAAAACTTTACAAGACTCATTTGCTTTCAATGCGCTGCAAGAAACTTGTAAAACTGCATGAGCCAAGTTAAAAATGCAGCTGCGCATGCGCTGCAGTGCCTTGGGCTGAAGCGAGACAGCATGCATGGCGACTGGCAGAGACGCAGACAGGGGGCACAACAAAAGCTGCGCAAGAACCGGAAAGGAAGTCACGACTGGTGTGTGTGAGTAACCTATACTAAGTTCGCTCTGAGTGCGACTCCGACGCATGAAAACCGGTTAGCCACCAGCGCACTCTCTCTCTCTCTCACTCACTCACTCACTTACCTACTTCAAGAGAGCAGCAGCGGACGTGGCTGAACGACGGCAGTCATTCACTTCTGTGCCTCGCATACGCCTGAGAATGCAAGGCACAACACTTGGGCATAGGGAACTTGGTTCTTAGGGTCTCTGCGCATGCGCCGCTGCTTAGCTTTGCTTAACGAAGTGACAAGTGAGTGAGGGGCGGTGTAAGGGGCATGTGTGGAGAGGAGTGGAGCTGCATTCTACCTGGCCGAGGCAGGCGCAGTTTAATCGCGTGCGTTGCACTTCTTTGCTTAGTATTCTAAGCACTTTTCTTTAACTGCCTATTTCGCTCTTTGTGAAAGGTACTTGAACCCTTGCTTTGACTGCTGCGAGTTCTTGAACTTCAGAACTACAGTGGCGGCGAAAACTAAATGCATGCCGAGCTGCAGTTGTGTGAGTGACGTTGTCTGCTGCTTTATTTTTGTTTGCTCGCTGTGTATATCGTTTCGACAAGACGATGACCATTAAATTTTTATGTGTAATGAAATTTGAGGTTTGTTTTAAGAATCGATATAAGCAAATGATTGAGATGAACGCATAAATGCGTCGCATAAACCTACTGCCCTGATTACTTTCCGTTGAAAACGTGCATTAAATTTGAGTTAGCAACAGCTGCTGACTACATTTAAAAGACATCAAAAGTCAACAACAGCAAATACAAAATAAACAAAAGTCTTTAAAACTGATTTGAGCATTTAATGGCGCCTACTTTGAACTCACAGTGGCTGACACTTGACACCCAAGCAAAGCGATAAAAGCAAATAAAATATTGCGCATAAAATGGTTTTACACAAACTTCGCCCCAAGGGCTGCCAATTGGCATTTGGCTTGCTGCTGCCCTCTTGTCACTAAAACACGCAGTTGGCCATGCCCTCGGCCTGCGCAGCTGTAAGCCTTTGTGTGCTACATTGTGTGTCCACAGCCTTAGACGGCAGCAGCTGCTACAATAAACTGGGCTAATGAATTGGTGCAATGGAATGGCGACTTTAAATTCTGGCAGGCAGCAGTTGGCATTTCTTGAAATCTACTTTCTCTTATTTTTATTCTTAGTAGCTCTGATATTTCATTATTTCTTAAACTTGACTTGAACTTGAAATTCATTTACAAAAACTGAAACTAAATTGCATTACTAAAATAATTAAATAAAGTTTCATGGCCAACATAAAATTTGCTTAGCTGCAACATAAAATCACTTTGCTGAATTGCAGTTGAGGCAACCTTTTACATGCAAGTGTCTGCTGCCTCACACTCAGCATCAATTATTCAATTTGTTACTATTGTCTGTGAAAAGTATCTTTTGTACAATTTAATTCAATTTAATTGTTTTTAGTTTGTCAATTACGTTGCATATGCTTTCCTTGTTGGCCAGTGTGCAAAGTTGCTCAAATGTTTGTTTTACAAAATTCGTTTGCTTTGGCTGAACTTGGTCAACAAGCTGCCTGGGTTATGGGTAATCAATTGACCATATGCTGTTTTCATTGCTTTTATTGATTTGCTTTTGTGCTTTCTATTTGCTAACAGCAAATACAGCAACAACAACAACAGTAACAACATCAACATCAACAACATAATAAAATGTAAACAATACAGAAACGGAAGTTTCACATGGCAAATTATTCAATTGTCATACACATGCTTTGTCAACTGTTGTTTTTTTTTTTTCTTGGCTAGGTTTTTGTTGTTGCTGTTGTTGTAGCAGTGATAGTAATTTATTTGTGCAATTATTTTGTAGTACATTTCATGTGAGACTATCAATAAATTTCGTTTTGTTTTACCTGAGCAAAGCTACAGGAAGAAACGATATGCAATTTGGGCAAATAATTGATGTAGCTTTGGTTTATGCTGCACATTGTTTAAAATAATATGCAATTAAGATATTTTGCATATTTTTTTTAATTGTGTACATTGTGTTTTATTTTGTAGAAAGCTTAGAAAGCATATGTAAAAAATTTTAATTGACACGTGTAATATTTATTCAAAAGTTGTGAAGGCCCAAATATAACAGTAAGCATGTAAAGTAAGTTGAACAGCATTTTTTCTTTTTTGTTTTGGCTTTTTTAATTAAAATATCGCCTATTGTGTAGACACATACATAAGCTGCCTGCTAAAAGTCTTGCATAAATAATTACTGACAAATTATTTGCCACACAAGTGCGAACATTTATTTGCGCATTAAGCCTAAAAAAGACTCATATGCGAGTTTAATGACACAAGGCAAAGCCCACTTCCTTTTTCACAGGCATAATTACATGTGTTTTTATGTGCACATGTGTATGCTGTCTTCATGCAATTGCCGCAGGCTTTGCCCGCAACTTTCACACCTCTTGAAGATAGAGTGACGCAGTTAATTGCAAGGTTTCATTGACTCATAAATTTCATATGCACTTGTGAAGCTGCGCTTGCATTTTAATTTCTAGTTACAGGCATGCAAATCATAACCAAGTGTGCATATGATTTTATGTGTACATGTGCAAACACAAGAAAAGCAATGAAACAAAAAAGTAAACGTTAATAGAGACATGCAAATGAAATTCAAATCTGCGGCAGTGACAGTCACAATTTGTGCCGACAAAATTGCCACCCCACACGAATTCACATCAAATGCAAACAGCAAGTCATGCCTGCGCTCACTCACTCACACACACATAAAGCTTCCTTTATTCATTCATTCACTCATGCATACAGTCATGTAGTCATGTACACTGTCAGTTGCACTCCCTAGCTTCAGTAACAACAACAACAACATCGGCATAGCTAACTAAAGTAAAACACGTTTGCTTTTTTAGTTTCATTTTATTTTACTATTATTATTTTTTTTTTTTTTTTTGGTCTTCTGTTTTCATTGCTGATTTTTGTTTAGTTTCAGTTTTCTGCTTGGATTTGCTGCAGTTAGTTGGCACATGTCGCACGGAAACTGTTGCACAGTACGTTCATTTCACTGTCAGCTCGTCTGTCTGTTTGCCTGCCTTGTGTTTGTCTTGTGTGCCTATTGTTGTGACTACATTTGCTTGTTACCTTTAACCGCCGCTTAAATATGTTAACCCAAATTACTTACGCAGCTACAATTGTGTCTCTTGAGTGTCTTTAGGTATTGTCAATATTTGCCTTACATTTTTGCACATTCAAGGCAATGCAAACTTAAATGCAAATTTGTTTTCTATTTTTTTTTTTTCGTATAAAAGCCAAGCTAAACTTTCTGTTAACTCATTTGCTTTTGCTTATTTTCGTTGTAAATCGCTTTTTGTTTTTTGTTTTTTCTTTTTCAATGATCTGCAAAGAAATTTTTAATCAAAGCGTAATTTATTCCTGTGAAATTTGTTACGTTTCGGCGTGTTGAACAAACTTGTGGGCATTCGCCACTTGTTGAAGCGGCCCACTTTACATTTGTTGTCTGCCTACAGCCCAAATCGTTTACATTTTCGCTGCTGTTGGTCGCTTGGCAATTTATTTGCTTGTTGCGCAACGCGCGTTACCGGCCACAAGATAAAAAGTTTGCGCAGATAAATTGAATTTTACGCTTTGATTCTGTTTAATTGCTTTGCGATTGCTTTAGCAGCCCATATATCCTTCACAAATTCAAAGCACCGCAAACATTTTCACACGCAACAGTTTTACACTACGCTGCCTAAAAATGTGCCAGGTCTATGCGCATTTGTGTGGAAAATTTATGTTGAAACTGCAAAAAACATTTCTGACACATATAATTAAAGCTAAAAGTAGTTATATATTTAAATTTTCAACTGCGAATCGATATTAAGCTAATGTTGTAGAACAGATTATATTAAGTTAAAACACCGAAACTACCTACATTAAAAAAGTAGGGATTGGAGAAAACAATACATATAAAGTAAATTCTAAGTAAAACTCTCCCACCTCGACTTTGAAACAAGAACTTTAAGCATCAGAATTTACTATAAAAAGAATATCTCAGGTCAAGAAACATTTTAAAATGTTTAGTCTCATAACAAGAGAGAACATTTTATAAAAGTATTAAACTTTTAACAAATTTGTCGCTATTTTTACAATATGATAATTTTACGCTATTCTATGCGTGCAAAGTGTGGCGCACTGAGTATACGTCATATGTACAATTAAAATACAAGCGAAGCAGTAAATGCAAAACAATGCCATGCAATTGACAGAGTATTCGCATATGAATTTTTGCACTGACCTTACATACATATGCGGGTATGGCATTTGCAGTAAATAAAACTGGGACGTATTGTGGAATTTTATTGGAAAACTAATTAAAATAATTAAAGCATGAAGAGCAGCAAAACGCTTTGATTTGATTTTTGCAATCAAAATTGATATATATCGCGAGATAAACAGCAATGAAAGCGCTTTAGGATATTTGTAACGAATGTTTTAATGGATGACAGCTGCGATTTATATTTCAAAGCTGTCAGTTTAAGGGTTTTCAAATAATTACATGGAATGTTGCAACTATATAAAAGTATTTTTATTTTTTTTTTATTTAAGTTTTGCAATTGCAAATAAATCTGAAAATAGATTTGAAATAAATTAAACTGATTTGGCGAAATCGCCATCAATTTCACTTTATTTGAGTAATCAATAGAAAAACTAGAAATGAAAATGCCAGCATCTGACTTGCCATGCCTTTACATCAAAAACAAATCGAAATGGCAACTAAATAAATAAATAAAATCCAAATATAAAAATACAAATACAACAAATGTTACTATTTAACGGTATACGTTGCGGTAAAGTAAATGCTGGAAAACTAACAACAACAACAACAACAAAAACCTGTAAAACAAATCTCTGTGAATAAGCGCAGCTGCAATTTGCAACGTGTGATCGCATAAACGCATTCGGCCTGCAACGCATCAGTTGTGCTTTGCTCTCCCCTCCCACCACCATCTTCCCGCATTCCACACCACCACGCCTCTGTGCTATGCCGCTGCGACTATCTGCAACAATTGATTTGAGTTTGGCATGTGCTAATGAATACGTGCGCGAGTGCGAGCAGCCTGTGTTTCTGTGAGTGCGAGTGTGCGAGTGTGTGTGTGTGTGGCCATGTACTCGTAGCATTGTGTTTGCGTGCAGTTTTCCTTTTTGTTTGTTTTCACCGTTTGTCGTCACTCAATAAGGAAATTCAACTATAAAAATTGTGCACGTTTTCTGTTGCATTTTGTATTAATTTTGTTTCTCAGTTGCTTTTCTGTTTTGTTTTTTTTTTTTTTTTTCTTTCTTTTTTTATGTTTACTTGACCATGTTAACGTTTATTATTTTAATGCATTGACAATAAACATGTTCCACAAACGAAAGTCAATGTCAGTGCAGGATTTTTCAGTGTTAATTGCAAATTATTTTTGCATTTCCATTAATGAAATTTTTAATTGTTTCAAAGAAAATATTTTCATTAAGCATTACAAATGTAATTAATTGTTATTTTAAAATACTTTTTGACATTCTAACGGAATTGTTAAATTTATGTTGTTTAAAACTTTTAAACATGGCAAAGAGCATAATAAATGAAGCAGCAAATGTTAATGCATTTTATAAATCAAATTAATCTCTAATATATATATTATGGTCACTTTGAAATCCTCTAAAGATAACAACAATAGTTACATTTAAAAAAAATACTTTTTTATATTTTTCGAAATCAGCCTTTGAATGTTTCAAACTATCTAATATATTCAATAAGTTCATTAAATTAATCTAGGTCCCATTAGAAATAAAAGCAAATTTTATTCGTGTTCAAACCTAAACAATTTGTTTTATTTTTTTTTTATATTTTCTTTATTTACAATTAATTAACACATTAAATCAGCTTCACTTTGATAGACATTCGCAATATATTTTCTCCAGTTTTCTGCCAATTTTCATTTGATGCCTTGGCCGCATTAAACAAACTCAGTATAAAAAATCAATTCGAAAAAAGTTTCTTTTCTTCCTTTTTTATCTTGCGGCTAATCGCTGAATAATTTTTGACAGTGGCTAATTTTTCCCTTCTGCTGCTTTGCCTTTACTTCTTCAAAGCAACATTGCTTGGCTTTTTCTATTTAAAGTAATTAAGTTAATGTACTTTAAGTCAATTATGTTAATGTTTATTTGCGTTTTATGCTCGAAGTGTGAGAATTGTTTTGTAATACGTTTTCGAAAGACTTCAAACGATATTTATTTTAACGTTTTGCATAACAAATTGCTAATATTAATAACCGCCAAAGAAAAATTTAATATTTCAAAATAATCAAAAAAGAACAAAAATCTGTGAATAGTACTTAAAATATTTCAGAGTACACGATTAGCATTCAAACAGTAGATCCCTGTTCGATCTAAGTATATCGATCGATTTTTATTCTTTCCGAGCTTTTTGTCACGTTCTGAGCCAGATGCACAATACCCAACGAAAAATATGCAAATCCAAATAAAAAATTTCATAATGTATACATTTAACTTACCGTATGCGTTTTTAAACACTCCTATTCATTGTAAGGCACACATAGGGCTACTTAAAAACTCATTAACTTGTGGCAAATGCTGCTAAATATATAAGCACTCATTAAGACGTTTACATATCGCGGTCTCCTACTCAGGCCACAAGACTGTAAATTCGGCAGCTGCACAAAGCTACGGGCGAGATTCAGAGGGAAGCAACGGAAGTTAGAACAAAAACTATGGCAGCTGCGTTGTAGCTGCGAAAATTAAAACATCGACGAGCCATGTGAGCGTTTTAATAACTTTGCGTTACTGCTGAATAATTTCTTGGGAAATGTATCACCATTAATAATGGGACAAACCCTTTTTCTAATTAACTGCCGCAGGCAACCGCAACCAAGAATGTCAAAACACTGAAAAGGCAAAAAAACAACAACAAAAACAAAATATTAAAAACACTTCATTATTCTCATTTTCGAGGCGCTTTCATTGTCTCCGGTGTCATAAAGGCAACAAAGGACAAACACAGATAAGCAGAGAACAGATTGTCAAATGCAAGCAGGGAAGCAACCCACAACTACGAAAGCAAAAACAACAACACAAGCAGCAGCAATTTAAGCTGCTCAAGTAATACACAAAACGGAGGAGAAAAGAACAATTTTCGGTAATCTGCCAAAAGATGCTTACAAGAAGTCGGTTAAAAAGCCACACAGTGGTTTGGCTTCGAAGTGAGCATGCAACGGACGCGTCTCCAGAGGCAGCAGACAAGGAGACAACACGGATACAAGCACAACAACAAATCCTCAACAATAACAAAAACAGCAACAAAAGGAGCAGCAGCAGCAAGCATCACTTCATTAAAAAATAAAACGAAAAGTATGCATTTTAATGTTTAAAATAAAGCAAAGCAAGCAAAAATCCGCATTTTCATTTACTTGAAATTATTTTTAGCAAAACAGAAAGTGTGCAAGAAGAACAGGCAAGCAGCATATGCGGAGCATGCAAAAAGAAACAGTTGGCAGCTGTTGGAACAATATGCAAGATTCTATATTGAACATGAGTTGTGCGTATCGTTTATTTTTTACATAATTGTGAGCACAGACCGAATATTCTAACTAAGCCAATTGTAACAATGTATATACAAATGACCGAAACTAGAAAAAAAATCATCATATACTTAAGCAGAAGAGATAAGATTTTTTTACTTACATATTTAATTGCGCAAAAGAAGTCATTATGATAGAAAAATGTAATTGAAAGCTATGTAAATTTTTATGTTTATTATCTATGGAATTTTTTCTGACGAAATAGTTGACACATATTTTGAATTATTTTATTGCAGGCATTTACCGTTATTAAATGTCGAGCCAAGCGCCAAAAACATGTAAGGAATTAAAAAATTTCTGAAGTTTTTTTGTAGCGGGAATGGCTAAAAGCTGTAATGTATGTCTATGCCAAGCTTATGTCAGTCCGGCTACATCACAGCCAAAAAAAAAAACTTAAAACATACATATACAAACAATAAATTGAATTTAATTTATTTGTATTCAACACTCGACAACTTAAAGTATGCGAATATTGAAACACGAATCAATTAAAAAAGCAGAGCAGCAAAATAAATGAAAAGGAATATTTCGATTCAAGAGACAAACGCAAATTGATTCGTTGCTAATTGGAAGGCTTTTAGTGGCCAGGCAGGCGGTACAGGATAAAAGTAACAAAGACAAAAACGAAAATCAATACAACTTTATCAGCCAAAGCCGAAAGTCAGAAGACGAAGACAAAACAAAGAGCGGCCATAAATATTTTAGCGACAAACAATAGGTGTAAAGAGTAAGCGCAAATAAGAAAGAATAAAATTGCTGCGTATACGCAATGTAGGCCCGCCAGCAATTGCCTATAGTAGCCTCGCGTGGGTGTTGTGTATGTGTGGATGCTCGAAGCGGTATCGGTTACTTAATTGTATTCATTTGCTTTTTAATATTTCAATTATGCGCAATGTTAATTATAATGATATTTTTTTTTTTCCTAAATGTTAAAATTGATAATGCAAAATATTTTTTTATTTTTTTATTTTTACATTGCAAAAGTGAACCTAAAGACAAAATCTTTAGCGCTGCTCTTTGCCCACGTCCACCTATTGGCAGCTGCTGCCTGTTTGTGCCGCATAATTTTACCAAAATGTGCGCACTGCGGGATCTAAGTCCAAAGCAAAGCCCAATGGACCAAAGCATTAAAAAAAAGAAGTTGAACAAAATTATGCTACGTGTATTTATGACTTTTTGGCTCTTACTCCCGTCTAGGCACACTCAAAACTGTATTTTATGCTAATTTCCATGCAACAAAAGCCACAACAGTATCGACTTTCGCTCATGTCTCGCTTACATGCCAATAATGTGTCTCAGCGTGACCTACTCCCGGCCTGTCTGACTGTCTGGCAGACTGAATTGGTTTTAGAATTTTCGTTTTTCCATTGGCATTACTTATGTGCCAATAATTTCGAACAAAGCATAAGCCAGAAAACGGAAAACATTTGGCCATTTCGCTGGCTCTGCCAGTTTGCATATGCAAATTAGTTGGGTCGCTTTTCCCTGCTTATGCCAGCAACGCACAGCAGCAGCAGAGCACAACAATGGCAGCGCAATGGTAATAAATTATAAAGCGAAATCCAGACTACGTAATGAATAGAGTTTTTGTAATTAGCAAGCAGCAGCAGCCCACGATTACAAATCATTAGGCAAATGTCATTGAAAGGTCAAAATGTGTTACAAAGAAATGAAGACAAAACCCATTAACGCTTGCCTGTGCGCAGTAGGGGCAGCTCCTTCAACTTTTGCTCCTGGCACATTGTTCAACGGACAGTCGACTACCTTTTTTAGTAAAGGTTAAAATCATTAACGCGCTTGGCCTTTTTTTATTATTTTTATTTTATTGACAAAATGACATTAGCGTGTTAAAAAGCAAGTAAAATATTTTATGCTGAACAATGCCGTGTGGGCATTGAGGTGAATTCATCTTTCGTGAGGCAACACTTTCGGCAACTCAGCAAGTTGGTTGAGTATGTGGCAATTATTTTTGCCAACAAAATAAATTAAGGTTGTTATTTGAAAGCTTAGAAAATTTTCATTTACAATATAATATTTTTACATTTTCCTTTTTTGCCTGTTAATTTTACAAAGGCAGCACAACAATAAATTGGTAAATTATAGAAGACTCTTAAAAATTTATATTTATGTTCAAGTAATGCACAGCATATTCCTTAAACTAAAAATATATATAAATATATATACTAAGAGCAGCAACAAAAAATTACTTAAGCAATTATAAAAAAACGATTTTACAATTGCTGACAGAATTTTCCTACTCGTGCCCACTGCGTTTCACTAATTTGTCAATCATTAACTAAACGACTTCCTATAATTCTTACACAAAGTCAATTAAGTTTTAAACATGCATGTAACACTTTCTCACTTAAAAAAAAATTCGTCACATTAAATTAATGACAGCAATTTCCTTTGGCAACACGTTGTCTAACATCAACTTGTGCTAAGGACAAAGCATTTAAGCAGCTACACAGCAAAATAAATGAGCACATGTGGATGAGCCCATGCAGACACATTTGGTAAAACTGAAGGCCTAAGCAAGTTTCTATAAAAAACCGTCAGCACAGCAAAAATTTTAGAGCCAGCAAAGAAGCTACATGCAACAGCAGCGGCCAGCTACAGCAACTGTCAGCGCAATAAGACATGTCCATTTTTTTTGTTGCTACTGCAGCCAACTTCAAATCACTTTCTGCACTTGAAATACACTTCAATCAGAGACATGCATGAATGAAAGTTTTGTTAGCTGGAAAGTGATTTAACAATTTTTCATGACTTGTCTACAGAACGACTGCAGAAAATCAAATCTTATTTCATATAACACTGGCCTATGCCTAAACTAGCAATTATTCATACAACATTATGTATAGAATAGAATAAAATAGAATAACACATTAGGGTATATATGCCAACATGTGTACAATAAATATAAAACATGCTACAGGTGCCAGACCGTCTCTTAAGTAAAACTTCTACGCTTAGCTGCCTGCTAAGTAGCCTATGAGTACAAGTCTTGCTAGGAAACGTATGCATTTATTCGCAAATTACTTTAAGGATCTTACAAGCCCCTGACTTTGCATGCTCAGAAATCATGTACAGTCGCATGTAAACATGCACAAAAAGTTACACTCATGTGCATGCGAGCAACTGATGTTGGTCGGCAAGGTGTCAGAGGAATTGCTGGCAATAATTAGCATTGCATGAGTCTAAGTGGAATTTGGCTTCAGAACTTTTAATGAGGTTTTCTCACCAGCGGCTGTTTGCTTTTGAAAAGTTGCATGGCTGCACTCGAGTTTTGAAGCACTTTGTTGAAAAGTCATGCTTACAATTGGTTCCGCCTGTGTGCAAGTGTTAAGAGGATTTTTAGTTATAGAGTACACTGCACGCAACGCATGCAATTACAATTGCCAACAAATATTTTCAAGAATTTTTTTCCTTTTTTATAGTCACATTTGTATAACAAATTAGCCTAAAGAGCTTTTGAAAATGTTACATTACACATGCGCATGCAGATGTGATATTTCAAATTTGACATTGATTAAAGATTTATTTTTATTTAATATGGAATTACTCGTCAGATAATAAACATTAATCAGCATTTCAGCGTGAATTAAACTAAAGCTTCTTTAGGCAATTCTAGCTAGATTATTGCTTCCGAGCATCATTGAATGCTTAGCGAACTATGTATTTATGTTATCTCATTATGCTCGCTCGCAGTAAGTATGACTCGCCTAACTCAGACGTTAGATTTTACATATATGCATCTTAATACGAGAAGAATTGTTCCTGAGCAAACTGTTAACAGTAAAATTATTTTATTCCATTTATAGAATCTCATTGAATTTTTCGCTCGAAAAATGTTCTCATAAATTACTTAAACTTAAACTTAGCATGTTTCCGGCATTTATTTACTTGCATAATACTTTTGACATTTTGAAAATTTAAAAAAAATTCATTTTTTGATATGAAACAATCATTTGGGACTGAATCACTGATTTTCTAATTCCTGAAATTCAATTTATGTAACCCTGGCGTAATCTTCACCTTTAATTAATACAATAGATACTTTTAATGAGCTAATGCGACAATGAATGCAAAATGCGCTTCTCAATGTATGCATATATGTATGTATATACTGAGGCCTACACTTAGACATAAGCCTACAATTTTAAATGCATTGCCATTGTCTTATTAGTCATCACAAATTGTTTCTTGCTTTTTAACAACGAAAGCCCGAATGATTTTCTGAGATCTAAATTAACACTGAGTAGCTGAATCAACTTGAACTCAATTGCATGCAATCAGTGTCTGATCACAGCTGAGCCAAGTGGCGCGACGTGTGTGCTGTGGATTGTTTGGTTAACTATTTAATTGCTGCTCTATTTTGCAGCGTTATGTTGCCAGTCCACTCGAAAATTGCACAAAATTATTTCATCAGCAGCAACTTGCTAATAGCAGCAGACGCTGATTGAGCCGCTTTGTATTATCTGCACTATGCAGCGCCAAGCAATTAACGCAGCAGCTCAGGCAGTGAAACGCAAAGAAGACAGAGCACGGGAGAGAAGACTTCTAATAGGCACTGTAGACGCATTCTATTGAGCAATTTGCTGACGTTCTCAACAGTTTTATGCATGAATGCACAGGAGATTTTAGCTTCTAATGTGTTACTTTACATCTCAAAGCCGATACCAAAAAAAAACTACATAAGCAAAGTTAAATATGCAAAGCAATATAAAAAGAAAAAATGCTAAAGCATGACATCAAATAAAATTAAATTTCATACAAACTGCTGCCGATTTTGTCTGCTGCTTTGCTGTGTGATTTCAAATGCTTAGCTCAGTTAGTAAAAAGCGAATAATAAAATTCCCACTCAGTGCAAAAATTCAACTGCAAAATAAAGCTCCACAACAACAAAAACTACACCAAAGCTGCCTGCATTGATTGGCACAAAGTAAAAAATAAAAAACAACTATAAAATGCTGCATGGCTAAGCAAGCAAAGCCGGCGTCGCCTTTGCGCCTCATCTTGATTTTCTTCAGCGCTGCAGCTTCTGTATCTGTTTCGGTTTGCAATTGCTGTTCGGTCACTTGGCATCTCTCATAGTCAGCAGCACGTACTGGCAGCTCTGGATGCCAGCAGATATGCAGCACAAGCAGCTGTCGAACTGTCGATTAAAGTTAACTCCCCTGTCGATTTTGGCCATTGGCTCAACGTGTGTGCAGAGCCATCGGACCGTGCTTGGCATGTTTCATATCGCCTTTGGTTAATTTGCTTTCGACGTTGATATTGATGTCGATGTTAGCTTCTGCTGATGCTCTATCCTACGCTGAATCATTAGAGACGTTGCTTGCCATGGCAGTTGCTGCATTTCCTTGAATCGACTTTATTGTTTCAACAGTTCATTTAAATGCAGTTCTCAATTTATGTAGACTATAAACATGTGATGGCTATTAAATGCCTATATAACTAAAAATAGTCAAGTAATTTCAATAAAATAAATATAAATAATGTGTAGCAATATACAAGTCTATTAAATCAAGCTTTAGAATAAAATAAAAAGAAAAATGCGAAAGGATCAAATCATATGAAATAAAAACAGATTCAGTTAAAATGTGATGCTTATAGAATAGCAATGGAAAATGTAAAATAAAATAACATAAACACTGCATTCGATTTAATTCAACTTCTGAATTTCATATACGGAAAATTTTTTAAATTAAATTAAGTAAATCAATCAATAAGAATAGGAAAAAAATTGTGTATATCAATCTGAAAAGTCTTATAGTAATTTCTTATGTACTGCCCTCACATTATCTATTTACACTTAATGCTTTAATTGCGTTATCATGTTTCATCTTTATGGTTTGGCTCTCGTGTTGGCTACTTTTTAATCAGCAAACTTTATGTTCTCAAACACACTCCCTACGCTATGTTAAAAAGCGCCAAACGACTAATTCCCAAATGAATTTCCATTCATTTACCGTAATCAGCGATACTCAAACCGCGAACAATGCACAAACGGGCCATAAAGGCACAGCAAGCACGAAAGTGATGACTGCACAGCAGCATATCGGTGAAATATGTGCTTTGTGCAGCGCTTAAACCGTGTTAAGTATTCGTTAATTAAAATTGACATCGCTGAAAGCACGTAAGCAATAACATAACACTTTAAAGTCAACTTCTCTTTGTTTATTTTTTTATTGTCATACGAGTAAGACAAACCACAAAAACCTGATTTAACACCTTAACATTTAATTGGAAAATGCTTAATTGCAAATAATTTGCAGTTCGTTTATATTAATTACTGAGGCATACAATCGATAATCAATTATTTACAACGCTACACATATATACATACATATAAGCATGTGATAATTCGATTGGCTTTGCGTCAACATGTTAATTAAATATTTTCACTTGATTCGCAGTTAGGCATGTGAAGCCGGCCAAAGAACTGCACTGCCCCTAAAGACAATTCACACGGTGCCGCTGATTTATGCATCTGGCTCTTAAAAAATTGCCATATTGTGTTTATGCTCTAAAAAACAAAAATTTGTATAACATAGCACATATGTACATGTGCACCCTGTGCTGCTGCTTTTTGTTTTAAAGTTTAGTACTTTAAATGATTTTGTTTGAAAATATGTTTAAGACTTCACAAAATAAATGAAAATGTTTGTTGCTCATTTTAAACACTTTTTATAGCCTACAAAGTTAATGGCCAATAAAGCATAAATTCTTGAATATGTATACGACAGCGTTGAGGTTCGTTGAACTTTGACGGCAATGTGCCTAATTTTATTTGATTTTTAATGGCACACAACTGTTGGTTTGGTACAACAGCTGAAATGGCTCAAATTCGGAACTGCATGCTTGTATATTTTTATATACTAATTTTAGAAATTTAAGCAAGTAACATGCTTTATGATCAGACTTCAAATTTATTCACATTATAAAACACATTTTATGCAAGCAAACCGAGCGAAGAAATGGTTTGGCATATGCACAAGTTCATTTGCTGCCTACGCACAGGTCACGACATTTTTATTTTCTTATAAATTATTTATTTTTACATAATACATTTGGTATATAATTTATTTGAGGTCAGCGTCAGCAGCTTACTCTGGCATTAAAACAATAAACCATTTCGAGGAAAGGCAAAACGATAACCGGTGTAGGCTAATGAACTGACAGTTGTTGGGTAAACCGTACGCTTCAAGCTCAACTGTCATAGGCATCTTGATCACTTTACTGCAGCAGCAACATGCGCAGCTGAGGCAGAAAATGCTTGTGTGCCTCATGCAGACAGAGAGATAATTTTTCATTTTCTGCCTGCAGCAACAAATAGAAATTGTGTCTGTGTATATTTACATAATACCCACGCCAAAACCAATAGCGGCACATATAGAACAAAGCTTGGCTTGGGCTCAAAGTGAAATTATGTGAACATGCGTTCAACATTTACTTTTACTTTTCTTATTTGTGACGCTTTTTATTCGATTTACTTATCAAATTTTGAAAGCCAACACAAATGCAAACTTGCAGCAGCAAATAAACACATTTAAGATATTTTTTTCCCGTTTCTTCGGTTACTTTGACGCCATAAATCAAGATAAATATGCGCATGCAAACATTTCACTATGTAACGGAGCCTGCGTATCTGCGTAAGGGCATCTAATGCGCTTTGTTTGCTCTACACAAAAACAACAACAACAACCACTGAAACAACAGCAACAAACTTGTCATTGCATGCAATATGGCATAAGCAAGCAAAGCAAAGCGTAGCGATGTGAAGCTAAGCAAATACAAAATAAAAACAACAACACACACAGTAAAAGTATAAACAACAAATGGCTTGGGTCAATTGGCACAGCAGGGCAGCAGGCACAGTGTGTCGGGAAAATGCAACAAGTATGTAATGAAAAGAAAAAATTAAGCAAACAACAGCAGCAATAAACATTTATTAAGTTAATAGTAAATTTAGCTGCAGGCGACAATGCACACGAACAAAAAAAGGAAAAACCATATTAGGGAGAGTCGGTAACTTCTTAGATCCATGCTTTGCTTAATGGCTCAAGAACTATTTCTGGGCAAGTTTTTCGAAATGTCTGGTGTTCTTTTCTTTTTTTTTTTTTATTGCAAGTTAGTTTTATGGCAAGTCATATTTGTGTCAAAGCAAAAATCTACATATTTAATTTATATTTTTTTGATTTAGAACCTTGCTGGGAGATACTTTTATACAGTATTCTGCTGTGTACCTGCCTACAGGCTTGGTTAAATTTATGTCAGTCGTTGCTTTTCCAAAGCACTAAATGTTTTAAAGTATACTTATTGCAATGACCGATTTTTTTTTAATATCCTTCATAAATTCTTATGTAGAAATTCCATTTCAGCTGGCCACACACATTGCACAAAAGTGTTCTAATGCAATTTAAAAGCCGAAGCGCCGTCCTATATATACTCAATGTCATTTTTATTATGCTATGCATTTTAATGACAATTTTTATGCGTTCTTTTTTATCTTTCGCTGCACATGGCAATAGTAAAAACAAAGCCCGACCTAAAGCCAGCCCAGATTAGCATTGTAATAGATTTCAGTTTGTGTGCCACTAAGTGGCGGAGACGCAGCACAGCGCAGCTTAGCGCAGCCTGTTGAAGTGTTGTTTGTGTAACTTGCACTTAACTTGTTGCCGACGAGTTTCTGCTGCTGACTGACTGTTGCTGTCTGCTGCTTCTGCAGCAGTTGGCAAACTTGACTTTGCACTTTGCTGTCGATAAGTAAAAGCAAACTAAGGCGAGTAACTACACATTTGTATATTAGCACAGAATTTGTCGAAAGTTGCAGAAACAAAAAAAATATAAAATAAAAAACAAGAGAAAAGAAATTCCAATTTGCTTTGGCTTTGGATAAAGACTGCAATTGTTAGCACAGTGAAAATGTCTTTGTTCTTTGTGCATTTTTTTGGTTTACCTTAGCTGAAAAGCGTAGAGCTAAGTCATTAATTTTATATCACACAGCACTTGGCTGGCTTTTTATGCACAGTTACCATCTGCCAATTTGTGTGCATATAAGATTATATCATGACATATAACTGCGCATAGTGCCAATTAATGGAAACGCTCAAACAAATATTTGGCATAATGCATATTTTCATTTAGCATGCTTAATAATAAATGGTTATATAGTGTTGTTGGGCGAGACCAGCAAACTTCGCACACATACATGCAGCAAAATTATGGCAAGCGCAGCTAATATGCATCTCTCTGAGTGTTGCACATAAGTCCTCGTCATCACATTGCTATGGAAAGTAGTGCGCCACTTAAGCTGCGAATGCGAAGCAAAACGAATGAATTTACAGCAAAGAATTAAGGAATGGCTGGCTGATATGCGGTTTGTGTTTGATACTCGTATCTTATTATGTGTTAAGGCAAACACCTGCACAATCTTTTTTTAAAATAGTGTCTGGCTTAAGCAGGTAGCTGAGAACCCAAGCAGACGCAGTGTAATAGAAACAATTTTTAATTAAACCAACTTAAGAGTTGCGCATAACACAACTCAAACGAAGGCATTCAGGTGTATAACACTGTGAAGGAAAAAAAAGCATTTACTCCTCATTGAAAGCCACAAAAAGCGCTTAAGTTTGAACGAAGTCTTAAAATAAAACTGAAACTGACGCAAAGTAAGGAAGATAGCGAAAAATGTTATAAAAGACGCAGCATAATGCAAAATCCGTAATGCGGCGAATGGACAAAAACAAAAGTGGCTTCCCAGACTGTGCTGCCGACTGATTAGGATTATGAATGAGTGAGTGCCAAGGAGCGTCTTGGAGGTAGGCAGCCACTTGAAGTTTACTTCAAAGTCCATTCGCTTGTTACCTCAACCGAAAGACTTTAGTGTGAGAAAAACGGAGAAAAGCTGCAAAGAAAAACCAAATCGAAATTTTCCTGCATAAAGGTAAAACAAAATAAATAAGAAAAAACATTATATCATGTAGCCTTGGAAATTAAAAAATGCTTGATAGAGAAATAAAATTATACGAATAAATTTATATGCAAAATCACACGAACCCTGGTGATGAAAGCAAGCAAATCTTGTCAACAAAAGCTTGGATGGAAAAATTATAAAAAATAATCTGTGAAATAAATTTGAGAAAATTCTGTGTCATAAATTGTGCTTAGATACAAAACAAAATTTTCCAATAAAAGGAAATTTATTTTGAAAAATAAACTGAGTGAATTTAACAGAAAATAATAAAGCATAACAAGAAAAAAAACATAAAAACTGTCACTTTTATAAAATAATTGAAAACAGTTGCCAACGCATCTGCAGCCACTTATCCAATTTGAACAACATTAAAGGTTCCAATTTAAAGGCTCGTCTACACACAAATCAGGCAGCGAAATTATATTAAATTGTCTGGCAAGCAAGTGACAGAGTGCAGAGTTGCCATTGACAGCTGAAAGAATCGAAGCTAAATAATACCTTTTGACCATAATATTTGACACTTTGTTGACAGCCGTCGCCATTGTTGATTATCGCCTCACTTTTTTTTTATTTTTTATATTTTTTTGGATCTTCGGCTTTTTGAACGAAGGATGACAATGTGTCTATCGACCAAGCAATAAATCGTTTATTCGAGCACCATTGACTTTTTATTTAGTGCTTGAACAGATTTACACTTTAGAATCATTTTTAATGCCAAAATAAGAATACTACAAAAAGATGAAAAACACTCAAATATGTCAAGTTAGTCAGCCCCAATTCTTATTGATATTTGACGTCGATTCTCTTTTTTATCATCTATCGACATAAGAACTTTTTATAGCCAATTGATATTTAATAGTAATGAATTCATTCAGTTACACGTGTTTGAAAACGATTATCAATACAATTAAATTCGATTGTAGATTTAAGGAATAACTCTGCCAAGTGTGTTATTTGTATTTTTGGATAAAAAAAAATAAAGAGAAAATTCAAAAATGTTCTCATTATAGTGTGTTTAATAAAATTACAAAATTTTACCTCAAGGGTAATCTCCCTTGTACATAACAAGCCAATATTGAATTACCTTTGCTGCGGCATGCAACTCACAGCTCGACGCTGAAAAGCCATTGCCAAAAAGTATGCAACGAAATATTTTTCAAATATTTTTGGTAGCCATTGCGGATGAAAATGGTTTCCGCTGAATTTACACATTGCAGCATGCAACCACATATTAATGTGTATGGGTGAGTGTGTGTGTGAGTGCGAGTGTGTGTTGCTGTAATTAGCTGCATTTACTGTAAGCTGACACACAAATTCGACATAAATGAGTTTTATGTTCGTAAGCTTACCAATTTGCAACGTTTAATTAACTTTGAAATTTGTTGCGTCTACTGAACCTAAACAACAAACACGCAGAGGCTCATTATGCAAGGATTAAAATTACATTAAAAGTAAACATTATAAAACGGTAATTATTAGAAAAGCTGTTCTGTAAATTTTGTGCTAGATTAGCCAACATTGGAGTAAAATATGCATCGAACATTTGGTAAGTACTTAATCTTGGTCACTAACTATATTTTACTATGCCATATGTACAATACGCTAATTCTACTTGGGCAACAAGACCATCCCTTAATTGGGGATGCAGCTTTTGCAGTTGTAGCATATTCTATATGCATAATTTATAAACATTAATGATTGTAAAAAATATGCATAAAACCGCACAAAGACTAAATGCATTTAAAATTTGATGTTTGCGGTTTATATGCAATTGTTTATTCATTCATGCATTAAAAAATGCAGCTAATTT
Organism: Stegana nigrithorax; assembly: GCA_037044495.1. Lineage (NCBI taxonomy): Eukaryota > Metazoa > Arthropoda > Insecta > Diptera > Drosophilidae > Stegana > Stegana nigrithorax. The sequence goes on from JBAMBQ010004817.1 coordinate 174,058, forward strand.
AAGGCAAAAAAATCAATCAAATACTTCCAATTAAATATTCTTTTATTTGCAAACGTATTCACATGTCCTAATTAATTCATTTCATTTACAATACGCACACAGAAATCCATAGGCTCTAACTATTGATGATACTGTATTGCAATTTCAAACTACATCCTTTTTTACTCCTGCGTATTATAATTTGCGTCCATTTACTGTAATTGATAAACATAATTAGAACGGTTAATTAATCACAGTGTGTGCAGTTTTAAACAAAATGAAAAAAATTGTATAGCCTCAATACTCATGCATGTAATGGATTTTTTTATATACAGTTTTTAACACAAGTGTCACAAAAACATAAAAAGAGAAAAAAAAACATAAACAATAAAAATTTAAACCAAGCATCGTAAGCTGCGCATGAGGCACTTAAACTTTTATCGTAGTTTTTCAACAATTGAACTAAACCTACTAACCACCGCAGAATGTAATAATGCTTAATGCAAAATAATTTTGCAGTTGAACTTTTGCCAATGATTTACGGCCACAATTAGCATAGGCAATAAATTAGCGTAGCATTTTTGCATAAGTGTATAATTTCATGTATAAAAGAGCTTACTATATAAAACAGAAAATAAAACTTAATGTGTTTTTATTACAATTAAACACAGTTTTGCATTATTAGTGGTTTTTAAACCCAATTGTTTTGTTATTGCAAATAATAATATTATTGTTTAAAAACAAAACAAAAACAAAATACTTTTGGTTTAACGCGTCCATATGTAATTTACATAAAATATTAAAATATTAAATTAAAATTTTCGTGCAGGCAAAATAAGGACCCCCAATTAAATATTGTTTTGAAAGGTTCAATTAAAACAAACAAAAATAATACACGCATAGCTTAGAAATTACAACAAACCACAACCACAAAAAAGTCTACTATAAAAGTTTACAACAGAATCAAAGCAAATATTTAACAAATTCTTAGAAAACTTTAAGGACTTTGCATATTTAACACTGACAGAGTTTTGGGTCATCGTAACATTTGAGCACAACTCTTTGATCAACGCTAAGCAGCTTAACGGTGAAATTTCAGACGAATTCCCTACTAGAGAAATTCAAAAACTTTTCTTTACTTTACAACTGAGCCTTAGGTCACATTTTTGTTAAAAATGCATACATTTTTTAGTTGCCCGTGAAATGCTTTAAATATACAAGGACACTGTGTTTAATTTCTGCATCTACAATTTCTATGCAATGGACAAATCTGCAAAGTAAATAGTAAAGTAAAAGCCAAGCCAGCAAGCCGAACTTGGTGAAAAGTCATAAATCAAGCCAACATATGAAAAGTCCATTCGGCGCATGTGGCTGCCATTTTAACAACTGTCAGCATGCCTGGCTCGTGTAGCTGCCGTGCACTGCTCTGCCGCTGTCATGTCGTTGTCATGTCAAATGTAAGACAGAGCGGCTACCGGCAGCAACTCTCAACTCACTGGAGTGTAACTCGTAGCTAGCAAACGTCCGGTAGGGATTGGATTGCATTGTCAGGCTTAAGCAAATAAATGAAATCCTTCAGCCAACTATACAACAATTTATGTTTGTGCGTGTGTATGTGTGAGTTTTTGTATATGTTCTACGCAAAGCTCATCTGGTATTTGTGTACTATGCATAGGACTAGGTCGGATGCCTTTAGATCCTTTTTATGCCTGAATTAAACGATCCAACCAAATCCGCCTTACAAATGTTTTGGAGATTTACTATATGTCATTTATATGCACACACGCTTTGCTGACGTCAATGCCGCTGGGCATTTGCTGCTTAAGGACTTTTTAGGCGGCTTGTTTCGCCTTTTGTGGTTTTCTTTGCTTTGAACCAACATTTAAATATTCACTTGTCTTAGTCAACAGTTCTCTCTGTGCCGTCAATGCTTAAGCTGAAGCATTTATTATTTTTATTTATCTGTTGGCATTAAAAGACAAAGGCAGCCCTAAGACAATTTGTTTATGTGCGGTTATTTTTCTCAGTTCTGCGCAGTTGAGTCTATTTTTTAGTGCAATATTTTTTATAAGCCCTTCATATTTGCTTGGTATGCAGTCCTTTTGACTGTCTAAAAATTCAAAGCAAAAAAAGCGATTTGCAAGAAAATAGAATTATTTATCCAAATAAAATTTTTGGATTTAAGTCTGACCGTTTTCATTTTGTTTTCATAAGCACAAAGCAATTATATTCGCCAAGTCTGCATATGTATATATGCGAGTATAAATGCAAATGTAAAAGTTAACTAAGCTGCCATAAACATCGGATTAAATCGTGCAAGAGCCTTAGTTGATTTCATGCAATCAAAATTTGTAAGCACCATTTCAGCACAATGTTATTTGTTATCTTATTCAAAACTTTCAGAAATCTGCATGTTAAAATTGCGTAACTTGTAAAAAACCAAAAACAAGAAAAATAAAACCAAAAAGCACAAAACAAGTTCTGGCCAAGATCTTGAGCTATTGCTTGGCCATTTTCAGGGCACTGGCGTAGCCGCAGTGTGCTTCAGTTGGCCTGAAGTTTGCTTAATGCAGATTGAAGACAAGCAGCTTCGTTAGTTGCAAGTTCAACTTGCTGAAGTGTGCATAATCGAAAAACAAGTTTTATAATAAAAAATGTATCCTAGCAAACAAAGGATGCGTCTTTTTCGCTTCTTCGCTTCATCGTTCTTTTCATGTAGTTTATGCGTAACGTTTGGGAGCAGCGAAATTTACATACATATGTACATATATTAAAATAAACGAGTTTGAATAAAGCCAAAACAAAATTGTGCCTGTGCAGTCAGTTGAATTTAATATGTAGCCTTTGCAAGAAATGCAACATTTATCTAAAATTTATACAATCTTTACTTTTCATTAAGTAAAGCAAAAACACAAACTAGTGACAGCTTCGAAGTGCGCACGATGCACATGACTGCACAATGTTAAAAAGTTTTAATACAATATATTTTTGAAATTAATATAAAACATCAATATAAAATCATGCAAAAATAAATTATAATAAATGCGTAACTTAAGAACATGTTTGCCGATACTAACATCAATCAACATCACAATAAATGGCAAAAAAATCTAAACTACGCCAACACTCCCCTCCATGTCATAACGTTCACCAAAACTACAGCAAAAATATCCAGTAGCACTGAACGTCAACTGATGCTCACCGCTACCAACAACAACCAAAACAAAAACTTCAAGGGCGTCAACTAGAAAAAAGGGTTGGAATTTCCGTATACTGAAGTTGCAGTTTTATAATTAATGTTTCAGTTTTATTGTCTGTAATAATTTAATATGTTATAATAACTAAATGTAGACAGTAAACTAAAGTGAGCGGAGAATTACCTTTATTGTCAACGTTTCTTTAATTAGTGCACAATCAAAAAATATTACTTTACATAAAATAAAATAAATTCACATTCGCATTGTATGACACATTTCTGTATGCATATTTATTTTCATAAGCTGACATGGTAAAGGAAGCAGCTCAGCCTGAAACAAGCAAAATCACAAAGGACAAAGGCTCACTTATTTTATCGTCTAAGCTTGAGAGGCAGCAATGAAAATAAACAAAAAAATCTATAAATATTATATTTACTATCTGCAAATATAAATCATATTAAAATCATATTACAAAAGGAAAAACTCAATTTTATTTGCGCTCAAATAAATATTTAAATCGGCTAAAACAAATAGCGACAAAAATCAAACAACAGCCAAGAGCTGGAGTGAAATGCAGAACAGAATTATTTAAACGCTTCAGTCAACATTGGAAATGTATCAATAAAGTGTAAATATTTAATAAATAAATTTCCAAAAGCATGAAACCACACAGTTGAGCTACGAGGGGCATTGTGCAGCTAAAGGATACAAATTTACCGCACTCGGGTACATTTAGGACATGGCCTGCAGCGTGTGGTTGGCTTTTGCTTGGCCACAATTTGTATTCGGAGTTTCACACAAAAAGCTTTTTGGATTATTTCTGCCTATTTTGACATGTTGTCGACCCGAAAAAAGGCACACGAAATCACATGGATCAGATTTCACTTTGATGCGCTAAAAGCCGCAAAACAAAATGGATTAAAAAGGGATTACAAAAATATTTTATGCTAATTAACTCAGTTCAGCATGTTGCATTATTTATGTGCAGTGCTTTGTACATATAACTGCATTAGCTGATCATCAGTAAGTTTGATTAACAAACAGTTTTGTTTATCATACAATTGAAAATATTCCTAAAAAATTATTTAATAAAAAAAAAATACTTCATTTGTGTAAAATTATTTTCTATGTATGCTTAATGTTAACATTTATTTTATTGGGGAGTGATTTTTCAAGCGGAAGATACTTCGCAAACTAATCCGCACTTTTTCTGCCATATCATATACTAAACACTCAGATGCGCCTGCCAGCAATAACTGGCGGCTGTTCCGCTGTCAACAAAGAAGGCTGATAAGGATATCAAGTGAATAGCAAAACTTCAGTTTTGCATTTTCATCAATTGGCACTTTAACATATTATCTTTGTTTTTTATTCTCTTGCACGTTTTCACTGCGTGTTGAGTTTTTATTGTCATGGCCGAACAATGTTTATGGCTTTTTACATATTTATCAACATCATAAAAAAAAACCATCAGTTATCAACTTTTATCAGCACATGCAAGTCACGATTTATGCTGGCGTCGTGCACATACTTATGAATTTCAACAAATCAATAAAATTCCCGCTGACTTAACAACTTTGGCAGGATTTATGCAAAATCAAAACTATGGCAAGAAAATTAAACTCGAAGAAGTTAAAATGGCAACCAAAGAATTTCAATTCACTTTCAAACTTCTTTATGACTGGTAGTTTTATACATAATCAATTACTTCAAAAAATTATCAAACACACACAAGAGGTAATGAAAAGAGCGTAGTTGTGAAAATACATTATTACTGCAAATCCTACGCTATATTATTGTTTATACATACGAGTATTTTGCCTATTGGAAATGAAGCTTAATTGTCATGTTGTCTATTTTAGCATTGTTAGTCATGTAATTAAGTAAATCTCAATTGTCGACCGCATCGCTTTACTTTGAGCAACAGGCAGCCTTTATTAAGTCTGGCCTAATTAACTGAATGTAATTCAACTGCCTGAAACATATTAGGCTGTTTCAGCTGTATTAATTAAGTGGGTGACATTGTATAATCATGTAGGCTATGATTGCAATTTACATGTGTAATTTGGTAAGCATTGAGTGTTGATGCAGTCACACCTTGCATATGCTTAACATTTATAGAAGACAAATAATGTTTCAGTGTTCAAAGTACAAATAATATGCAATGACACTTAAGCAACATTACCAATAACAACTGCACATGCTTTGATTCTTATCAAAAAAGAAAAAAAAAAATAAAAGCTCGTTTATAAGCCACCCATTGTTGCCAAAAAATGTTATTCGAAGGAGGAAAAGTATTTACTTAAAAGTTTTTTTATGAAGCACATATTTTTGCGCTCTACTCTGCTTATGTATCCTGTCACATTGTATGCATTTTGCCATTAAATTTGTACTGAGCACACTGCGACTGTCTGAATGTCGTTTATGAAACAGCACACACACCCATACATACACAGACACAGACACCTTGTGCCATAGTTCAATTGAATAAACTTGCCATAGAAAAAGTCGTCGCGATATTTTAGTTTTTTTTTCCATTTTATTTTTCTTCTTTTTTGTGCACAAAAACTTTTGCAAATGATTGAAATCATTTTTTTATTGCAATATTTCTACCTTTTCCATGTGCAGAATTTCGTTTGCCTGGTAAGTTTTTGCTGAGCTGCGTTTAGTCAACGCTATTTGAGCCAATACTTCGTTTGAGTTTTTTTATGTATTTTTTCTTCGTATGCTTTGGTGCAGGAGTTGAGACGGAAACAAATTAATTCAATGTCGAAGTCAGCCGACTCAGAGCTGCAAGAAGTTAACGGGATGAGCAGCAAAACATTCATTTGAAGTGTTGATGACATTAATTCAATTTATATGAAAAAGTTTCGCCATGTGTTCGAGTTTTGGATATGAGTAATTGAAATGTCGACAAACTTTGCGTAGAGAAAATTTATTTGTTAGAAATATGAGCATAAATGCGTATTTATAGCACGAAAGTTTGTCTAGGTAAAGGTACATTTTATTAACTTTTTTTCCTCCTTTTTTTTACGGCAAACAATTCTCAAAGACATTTTATTTATTTCTTGTATAACTTGCAGACATGCTTCAAGTAAGCTACTCATTGGCCATAATGTGCCAATTTAGTTTTATATGGTAATCACAAGGCTGACTCATCCGATGGTAAAATATGCTTCGAGCTCCTGCTGCTTTAAGCGTGTGTTACATTAAAATCGTGTTTCATTTCCTTTTTTCTTTTGCTTACTAAGGCAGGCATATCATAAAACAGACAGCGCCAAACAATTACATGGCAAATGTGATTAGTCGGACACAGTGAAACTGTGGATATGTACTTCTTTACTTTATATCCTGCACGCCACAGGCAGCAATGGCCACGACTTGGCATGGAAAAAACAAAAACGCGGCGGAAGGAGTAGAAAAAATTAATTAAAATGTCTGCACTGCAGCAGCTGTCAGCAGTTGGCGCTGCATGTCATCGACATTGCAGCAGCATGCCAATTTGCGCCAATGCAGCTTCCTTGCAGGACATCAAACTCAATTTACGAACAACTGTTGTACACGCAAACAATAACAACAACACGAACTGCAAAAGCGTGCAGAGCTTCAATGGTCAGACATAAAAGTTGCACGTGGCATAAAAACAAAATTTCTAAGTTGATTATAACTTTTCTAAGCTATCGATTCTTGCACAGCTGTGTGTGTGTGTGTGTGCGTGTGTGCGCAAGCAACTCTTTAGCAAGCACTTGATTTAATTTCGCATAATGGACTTGCTTTGCAAGTCAGCTGCACTTCTTTTGTCTCATTTGGGCTGCACACACTTCAAGTGTCGCCAAAGTGCCTCAGCCAAGTGGCAAGCGTTGATATGCAAAGCGACTCGGCAGCAGAGCTTCAGGCAGCAGCATGACAGCAACAGTAGTGTCAGTCCGAAATACTCGTCAACAAGGCATATCACTCTAGCCATACACATGCACTCACACTTCTGCACTCTTTCCCTCTCTCCCACTTCGGCAACCTCTCATACACACACACCATGCATAACTATTTTCATGCTTTTTGTCATGGCCGGGCTTTTGTCTTAGCAAAACGCTTATGCTGCTGTGCTACTGCTTTGCTTTGCTTATGGCACATAAATAAGCGTGCTAACATTGCTCGGATGGCTGCTGTTGGCATTCCTCGTCAATGGTCGCTTTAGCTATTGCTCAAGTTGTTGCTCACAGCTCGTGGCTGTCAGCAGCAGCAGATAGTTTTCAAATTCCAACAGCAGTCGGTATGTCTGGCGTCTCCGCTTTGGCACTTTGGCACTTTTGCTATCGGAAGCGGTATTGGGATTGGTATTGTTTTGTCATGCTCAAACTGTGCTCAAACATTTCTGTTTTACACCACAAAACGTTTTCATCTTCCACAGCATGCGTTATGTATAGCAAAGGATGTTACTCTGTCCAATCTCTGCCACACACTCTGCAAATGTTGTGCATGCAGCCAACCGACGATATTCGTTTATGCAAGGAATTTTTCAATTTTTGCTTTAACAATCAAATTGCCTGACATTCGATTATCGTTTCATATGTGGCACAAAAGCTTTTATGGCATTGCAGCATTGTTCTCATGCATTTAAAGTTAAGCCCCTTACCCTGTGAAATTCACTTAACACAATTGTTTCAGGATATGAATTATTTTTATTATTATTGCTGTGTTCAAGTCAAATTCATGCCATTTTAAAGTTCCTTAAGCATGCTGACACGTGATATTTCATGTTAATGTATTATGCATGGCGTATACGTAACATATTTCTGCGGCACATTAAGCATTGCGCATACGCATCGTTGCACACGTTTTCCATTACCTTTGTGTAACTTTGTATATTATTTGACACGCATGAAGCTGCTGTAAACAATGATTGATGGCAACTTGATTGATGTTTTTTTAAATAGCTTTTTGCAACGTTCCCCTGCTGAGCTTCTCGTGTTGGCAACTTTGTGCATTATTATCGCCACAGTTTCATAACATGATATATAGTCACTGCATGACCTCAAGCATAAAAAAATATTAGATGCAAAATTTTAAAACGTACTTCATACTCGCAATGGCAATTTAATCAGCAGAAGAAATTGAATTATTACTATTGCAAAACAATTGACTTTTAAGTTACCTTGCTTCATTTGAAGCTATATAAGGCAGGCAGGATACATAATACGAGATAAGACATAGTCCCTTACTTATTACATGGGAACCGTCTTTGTTTATACTGTAATGTGTTTTATTATGCAGTGACATAAAACATATGACAACCTGCTAGATATCAGCTTTCCTGTTTTCTATTTTTATAACCGACATATTAATATTTTGTGTTTATCTATTGCATTAGACAATCTTAAGCTGCAAAGTCATTTTACTTGAGACATTCATTTCAAACAATTGCCTCTACACAGTAACTTAATAAAATGTTTGAACATAAAAATAAAAAATTGAAAAAAATATATATATAAATATATATTTTAACAACAAATCTAAGTGCTTTCCCTTACGATATTCTTAAAAAATATTGTCATCAATGTGCCAACCTTATCAGCTGCCACCTCATCATCATCATTATCGGCTTCAGCATCAGCATCAGCATCATCGCCACAAACGACATCGAAATGGCATAAGCAGCATTACGCATCCTTGACAAAGCAGCAGCTGCTGTTGCCTATGCGAAGGCTGCCAACACTTTTGAGGGTTACAAAATGTTCGCGAAGGTGCAAATTCAATAAAAATAACGAAACGCCTGCAAGAATACTCGTCAGCACATAATAATAAACATAAAAGCAAATTTTCGCGCATTAGATGTTGAAAATGAGGTTTGCCTGCTTTGCTATGCAAAAAAAAAGCAAAATTTGAAAATGCTTTTGTTATTCTTGCGCTTTTTTCTATTTTGTGTTTTAAGGTAATTTATTTTTTAGTACCTCTGGTGCTTGGCGTACTGACTTTTGTTGGCAGATGTCGCCAAGTGTCATCATGCCTAGCGCAAACAATTTTTTGATTAAGCTGCCATTCACTTTTACTCATTTGCCTCCGATGCGATACAGTCTCATGCAATTAACTGCGCTGACATATTGTTCGAATTGTAGCAGTTTAAAAAATAACAACAATCGAGATTTTTGGCCTTCAACATTGCCACGCAATTCTTGAAACTCAGCAGCCATATCGTAACAAGCGCAAGGACACGTCTCAATAAGAAAACGCTTACCTAGCAATTTTTACTTTATTCAACTGTCACTTAAGTAATTGTAAAAATTCAGCAAGTCAAAGTTGTTTACTTTTTAACAACAATTTCTTGTGTCCTTGACGCTGAAGCTAAGGCAAACAATAGCCGCGTATTAGCAGCTTCAAGGCAATGAAGTGTAAAAAATTTCAAAAGCCATTTGCCGCCACATACCTTTAACGCCGAAGAAGGGGGCAAGGCCACAGTGTAAAAGCAAATTTAATTTTGTAAATTGACGTTCATCTAAAAGTAAAAAGTTAAACTTTTTTTTCTACTTACTTTTATTACATTATTTAACGCATAAGCTGCGCCTGCCTACACTTCTCGGCATTACTAAATGAATTAACTAAAACCATTTCCGAGCTCACTTTGGCTGCTGCTCAGGTGCTTCTACGAAATGTTCTGTGGCATGCAGCGCACATTGACATTACGACGTTGTAATCATTTTAGTTAGCTTTTGTGTACTCTACATTGACTGCTAACTATCATTCTTAGCCCGCCATGCTGCGCTAATTAAGTCAGAGAAGTAACTGCAGCAGCATAGCGTCGCAATTAGACTTGTGAAAAGTGTTTGAAAAATGAAATTAAAATTGCTGAAGTATATTAAAATTCCGTACCAGCTTAGCCTGCCGAATATTTGGCCTAAGTGCGCTCTAATGGCTTAATTTTTGTTATTGGTTTACCGAAATGAAGGAGCCTGCACTATAAGGTTACAGCATTCAAAGTCAATAATCGTAAATGCAAAGCTCATGTATCTTGCTGCAGGAAATTGTTCCTAAGTGTTGACTGTCGTACTCACATATTAACATCAATAGCTAATTAAAGCGCTCACATTTCACTCGAAGTTTTGAATTGCACTTAACCCAGCGTCAAGTGTATGTTTGCCTAATTGCTTGTACATCTGCTTGAGTGTATTTTACAAAATTATCTCAAGGGTCTGCTGCACTGTTGACTTTGTCATGGCATATTGACACTATTTGGCACGTGGCTGTCTAACGTTCAGGCAGTCAAAGGAGTCTAAGAAGGCTCTTCTAAATTTTATTCAAGCATTATGCTAAAGTGAGTTGTTGAACCGCAAATTTCCTTACAGCGAATTTGATAAAGTGCTCAATCGACTCGCAGCAGTATGACATGCAAAGCAATATTACTTATATAATACATATATATTACTGTCTAATTAACTCCACTACCTTGCGAATAAACATGAAACTTTGCTTAGCAACAAATGCTTGTGATAGGTTTGAGAGCGGCAAGCTACCGTTTAATCTATTCCATCAAGGAGGCATGTTTAAAATGTCTGTGCTTACTTAAGTATTACATAAATTCTCTTAAATCCTACACCACCTTTTAGCCAAAGCAACGAAAGATGAAATCTGTAACATACCCCAAGCTTAAAGTAAAAGTAACTGCTTATTAAATTTCAAACACTTTTCCACAAGAAAGACAACAAAGAGCAGCATAACTGTAACTTCATACACGTCATCCGCATCCTTAAGGCGTTGAATATTTGCCAACAAGCGCACTGAGTCCGATTTTGAGAGCACACAAAGCGAAGGATAAAGAAATAAAGAAAATTATTTACGTTGGCAACATCCGCCGGCAAGCTGCCGGGGTAAAATAGAAATATGCAACGGCAATAGCATAAAAATTGCTAAAGCAAAAGTATTGCGATAACAAAATAAAGCAAAATAGTGACAACAAAATAAAACCAGGAACCAAAAAATACGAAAAATAGCTATCACGTAAAACGAACCCAAGCACAACAACAACAACAATACAATGTATAAATAAATAAAAAACCAAAGCATTATTGTCGCTTAAGCAGTTTTCAAGACCATAAAATGCGAAAGATGAACATATCCGACACATTTCGCTTAATGTCCGGTTTGACCATATCCTTTTGTCCTTTTTGCACATTTTCTGACTCTCTCATGAATGTAAGGATATATTCTCTCACACAAGCTGTTCGATTTTTCAACTTAATCACGTGCACAAACTTTTTTGTAAGTCTTTATATAAAAATGTTGGCATACGTTCAACTTTAAATGACATGCATGGCCTTTTCAAGGACGTGGCTCGTACGCAGACATAAATAAAGTAAACAGAATTATCTTTTCTCTATTTTGCTTTATTGTTTTTGTTACTTTTTGAACTTTGTGGAGTACACAATGGTTTTATTTTTTTGGCAAACATTACGCATACGTCATGTGGTGACATTTGGCAATATTACAAAACTCTTCCGGTTTCGCCTTTGCTTTGCGGAAATTGAAATAAACAGCAAGTGAATAACACTACCACACATGACAGCTAAGGCAGTTAAATTTGAGGTTCAAGGTCAACTGAACACATTAAAACAAACATTCACGTGACTGAAAACCATAAAAAATTTAATATATTAAATGATAATCACAGCTTATAAGCAGCTTTTTAGCTCAAAGAATATATTTCATACATTTTTGATATTTATTAAATTCAAGCAGCCTTTTTCAGGCTTAAATAAAAAAAGCCATAAAGCAAAAGCATATGTGACGCATGCGGCAACAATTTTTATGTCTTAAGCAAGATGCCTTTTGTTATTAAAGCTCAGCCGCCTTAGATATGCTTAGCATAATATGTCAATTTCATTTCAAGGCACACTTCAAAGCCCTAACAGGACGACTGCAGACGTTGCACGGTAATAAAATGTCGAAATGAATGTGCCACAGCAAAGCGCGCAACAGGCGCCGCTTATGAAGTACAACTTGAGACTTTAATAAAGAAATGTTTCATATAAAAAAACATAAACACTCGCAGGATATGCGCAGGATATACAAAGTACGCCACAAGTGGGAATTAGCTATATTACTTTGGAATTATGGCAAGCAAATGCAGCAAAGCACATACAGAATAGCTCCTCATTTCATTTAAGCACGTTTTCGCTGTCATGGGCTTTGTTTATTTTATTAAGCATATTAGTTAAAATAATAAAATATTAAATCTTAAATTGTGTGTGAATATACAGTGTATGCTCGTTATAATGAATATTCGATATGGCAAACATTTTTAAAATGGAAAGTATCAGTATTATGCAATATAAAAAATTTTTCGCATTGTTAAATCGAGCTAACACTGTATTTCAGCAAAAAGATTATATAAATTGGGCTTCACTTAATAGGCTTTCAATCCGCAGGTCCTTACGAATCGTGTTCAATAATTGACAATTAAAAAGTTTTTAACAAAATGAATATTGAATTCATTTATTTTTATTTATTTGTAGAAAATGCAGAAAAAACCTTTCAGAGCATTTTGTCGGACCATTTTTTTTAAATGTTAATATTAAAAACAACTTTGTGCTTTTATTATACATATATACTTTTTGTTCTTTGCTTTTGTGATTTATATTATTTATTTTATGCATGGTAACAGGACATTGTGCACGGCATCAAAAATGGCAGCGAGCTACATATGATGAATGATAAAAAAGTAAAATACTGTAATTTTACTTCTTCGGAATATGAAATGCAGCCAGCATCGTGTGAAAATTTATTTTAATTACATTTTATGCAAAAAATAAGAGACAAAATGAAACAAATGCTAACCTTGCTTATGAAATGGCGACATCTTGCATTCTAAATCATTTCATTTTCTCTCCTTTATATTCTTGTTTTATTAAACATTTATTAAAGATGCATTTTTAAGTAAATTTGTGCCTGTAGTTTGAAGTTATATATTTATTTATTTATTATATTTTTGCCTTTATAGCAATTGTATTCGTCATATCTGTTGAATATCTGTCTATTGTGAAGTGAAAGTGAAAGACTATGACATAAATAAATATAAAATTCTAAAGCGCAAGCAACGCATTTTGACACAAGGCAGCTTAAGTGGGTTATATTCTGAGCAGATGACATAATTTTTTGGTTGGCAAGCATAGCAGGCGTCGACGACTAGAAACCATAGAAATGTGTGTGGAAAGTGGTATGACTCAGCGAGGAAAGAATGGACTTCCAAGGCTTCTTCGATAAATAGTTTGTGTGCTTTTCAATTTAAATTTCCTATTATTGGTGACAAATTGCAAATTATAACTTTAAAATTTATGCAAATTAAAGTAGCGAAAACTAATTTCAAGATTGTATTCATCTTGATTGGTTTTGACTAAAAAGACTTTATTTATAAAATCAGTTATAGCAATTCATATTGACTTAGATGTGAAAGATAGTATTGCAAACCAAAAATGGTACCTTTTAAAGAAAGCATTTTCTTTTTTTCTCTATTTTTTTTAAAGTTCTCACATATTAATTAAAAACGTGACTTTTGCGAGGAAACACACATGTTTGTTTTTCTTTTCATTGAGTTTCATTTTCTTCTTTGAGTTCTTCCCTTTTATTTATTTAACCTACAATCAAACCATGCTTGCTTAACTGGAAAATCAACTGCAAACGGTCGAGCAATCAAAGAAAAAGGGGCAAACGGAAATAACACAAGGAAAATAGCAGCAGTTGAAACTGACTTCACATAAAGGAAGTAAGTAAAGGTATGAAGAGTGTACTCATGCTTACGATAAGAGCAAACTGCACAAAAAAAAAATTGAGGTTAATCACTAATTACTCGCATATAAAAAATATAAGACTATAAAGTCATAGAAATAAAAGTTATATTCACTTTGTGTTACTTTGCAATAATAAAATACACATATCAATTAATTTTACGATTTTAAAACGAATTTGAATAAGTTAAAAGAAGCTTAGATACATTGATACAAATAAAATGAAGTAATTTAGTGAATTCTAATCTAGCATAAAGAATTTAGTATAGCAGTAATGTGAGCTGTGGAACCCATAACAGAGAACGTACTGTCAAACATGCAAAGCGCCGAGACCGGTTTTCCATTTGCACGGCCAATAGATGAAATAAAGCGTTAAAGTGCGCAAGTAAGCCAACTCGCGAGAAAAACAGACGCCAACTCTTCTCACATATGCAGAACCGCACATTAATGGTCTGAACAGACTTTTCGGCTGCTGTTCGACGTTTCTTTAAGCAAGCGGCGCAACATTTTCGTATTCTCTGCTGCTTTAAGATTCTTTTTTCCCTTGCTGTTTATTTTACATTTTAATTTATGAAGATATGGGAATTAATTTATATTGTGGTTAAAAGAGTTTTAACGGAAAATATAAAAATCGTTTACATTTATAAAGAGAAAAATGCTGTTGGTATCTTCAAATTATAAGTCAATTTGTTTAAAAAGGAAAATGTTATTTTTATAGTTTTATATCTATGTATGAGAATAAGCATCCTTGTAAATAAATTTCATTAGATTAATGCTGCAGAGTTTAATAAATGCAAATGGATATTTTATACACACGTTACCCCACAAGCGTAAGACCACCAAAGAACCCTCTAAGCCAACTGCATTACGCTGATATGCCAACTCCAAACGCAATAACTCAAGAAACTTAAACAACTCACTTCAGCACATGCAAATCTTGAAATGACAGTTCGCAAAAAGCCAAGAAAATGCATCTGCAACCATTTTTTGTTTATAATATGCATCGCAAAGTTGCGTTTCCTTTTTTTGCAACCCACCACATGCATAAATTATTGCTTAAGCCATTTGTCATCTTATGCAACAGCGAATGCACCACAAGGTATTTATATAGGGGAGTCTTTGTTTTTTTTTATATTTTGTTGCTTTTTTACAGTAATTTTTAAAGCGATATTTTACTGACGGATGGGATTGACATATAGTGAATTATGTCAAAATGGTACAAAAATTAAAGACTTATTTATAACAGATAAGAAAAAATGGAAAATCTGACAACTGCACAGGTACAAGATAAATAAAAAGTTTCTTACATTTATTGGCTAGCTAATGTGTTACATAATTTTTTGCTTTATCTGAAATATTAAACATGCAAATATTTTAAGCCCCATATCACAGATTTCAAGAAGAAAATTAGGCAATTTAACACCCTTAAACCGCATTGGCGCCGACCTCAACAAATGGCGTCAAATGTATGAATTGTCCATCAAATGCGGCAGCCAGACATGCTATAAATAAAAATCCCAACACGCGCCAGTGACTCACTTTAAGTACCAGTCTTGGGTGGGTTCGATTTTTATGCGAACAGCTGCGACATTTGACATGACTCGCAGACGTACATGACCTTTGTTCGTCTAACTTAAAGTCAGTTCGTGGCTTTGGCTCCATAGCAGCAAGAACGCATAATTCAATAAAGTAAAACCGCAAACATGCCAAACAGCTGTTGCCGGTAACTTCAAGTTAAAGCTTGTGAAAACAAAGACAAACCACGCAGCTGAAATAAGCTCAGACAAACACGTGCACAGACGCACCTAGACCACGCCTGATGCTGTGGGTTCTGTCTAATTCTGAATTAATTTATGCATTCAATACGTGCCACGTGCGTGAGATTAACAGTCTTCAACGGAATATCGAATTTGCATTTGTCAAATTTGAACCATGAAAATATATGAAAGCTTAAATGCTAAGCCGGTTTCTGCTTACTTATCTATATGGCAGATGTGAGCTTAGTTTCCGATTTTTAATGCAGCTAATTGTAGGTGCAGCTAGCTAAACATTTATGCATGGCGAGCGAATCACAAATGACTTAACTTTAAAAACTGTCGTGACTCATTAGCATTTTTAATAAGAATTGCTTTTATATCCAAAGTTTTTAACTTGACTAATTTAACAACGTTTCTTTTTAATAAATTTAGCCATGAATTGGCTCACATTCATAAGAATTTTAAGCCAGCTAAGCAACAACAAACTGCTGCGAATCACTCGACTGATTTTTGTATGCAATGCGAATTGGCTTTAACATTTTCAGCTAAATTAAGTAAGAAAATAAAACAATATACCAAAAAAAAAAAAAACCAAAAAGAATAAATAAATAAAAGGAAAAAACCGGCAAACAAACAAACAGACGAGTAAAGCAACTTAATTACATATGACAGAAACCACAGCATAAGATTAAAAGTGACAAGCGGAAAAAAGCACAACTGCAGACATATCAAATCAATCTCAATTTTCGTGAGAACGTTAGCAAAACGTGGGTAAAGTGATTCAAGCATACAACGCTACGAATTTCTGGCCTAAAAAGCCAGAGATCAGCCTGCAGACGCGGCTGCCTCTGACTTTTGTGGAGTCGTTTTCAACGTTTTTCATCTGCATGCGCTTCAACATCAATCAAAGTAACAGTAAAAGTGGTTTCCACTGTCAGCTACACAAAAGGCAGCCACAGATGAAAATTTAATGAGAATATTGTTGAAGAAATAAAACGAGTTACATTAAACTGTATTGAATAGATAAAAGCGTAGGCGATGGCCATATAAGTAGGAACACAGCCAGCTGAGTCTTTAATCATTATTTTATTTCTTTAATTATTAAATTCTTCCAAGGTTATTACCCTCAACTTTTTTTTATAAATTCTGAAAAATATAGCAAAGGAAATTCAAAATTCATTAGATATTTTTCTGAATTTCATTATACCTATGTGTGAAAGCGAAGCCCGAATTGACAACTTAAACTAAGTATATTATTTAAGATAAAGAAATATCTGTATTAATAAATAAATATTTTATAAATTATTTCGAAATGTTAATACAATGTATTAATTCAATTTATATAAAACAATTTTAATAAAGCCGTGTGCTGCCACACATACAATACACAGAGCTGCGTATAATTTCTTACACCTGCCCAAGCCGCGTTAGGCGTTGAGTTCAACGCCATATATTATTGTCACACATGCAGCTGAACTTACGCTTCCATTACTTGTAATTATTTTCATCAAGAACTTTTCTTGTCTTCTAAATTGCACATGTAACGATAAGACAGCTACAAGACACATTCCATGTAATTCCACACCGAGACTCACACGCGGACTCACAGCGCATGCCGGCAATGAATGGCAAGTCACTGACTCATTCATTTAGTCCGTCTGTCTGGCAGTCATTTAGTCATGCAGTCAATGAGTCAGTTGCTTGTTTTCGCCAACAGCCTCAGCTCACAATGCAGCAAACAAAGCCAACTAAACTGAGATAAAGTTTTATGTTTCGTTTTGCATGTTCAGCAAAGTTCGTTGGCTCATGACGCCTGTAATCTTTGCTTCACTGTTTCTGTGCACCTGGATGTCTTTGTTTTTGTTCGCTGGCTGCCCTAAATTAACGTGACAATACGCTGACCCAAATACTTTGCAGTGTAACAAATGTATCTCATGTGTGACTTTATGCATTCTGTCGGCATTTTGTGTCAGTGGGTTGTCTGCCACCTGCCAACGCATCATTTCGACTTACTTCGTGTTGTATCTATTTTGTAATAAAAATTAGAGCCTTTTGTCTAACTTTAAAAAAAAACAAAGCTTAAAAAACATTTCCTAATAAACCACAACTGCATTTCCCATATGTTTATGCCACACAGCACAGCCCCAGCTTAAATTAATTTCCTGTACAGTTCTGTTAAACGCTATGCGGGTTTGGCATATTGTTCGGCATTTCCAGTCGCTGCTATTGACAGCACTTTTGTTTTGATTAATTGAATTTTAGGCGTTGATTATTTTCCGCTTTGAAATTGTTTACTGAGCATATTCACTAAAATTTACTTGAGCAAATTAAACTCGCTTTAAAATCGCGCTTCATAAACTTAGCTAAGAATTTCTGTCAGGCTTTAGTTGACTTCACATCAACGAGTGAACACTGTACTAAGTACAAAACTAATTCATCACCGTAATTACTCTTAAGTAACCGTTTCATAATCGTTTTATATGCACACTTTTTTTTCTTCATATAAATTATTTTCTCTCAATATTAATCTAACAAAATGCGAATGTATACCATATACTTTAATTCTAAAAACTAAAAAAACAAATATAGTTTATTTCGCGATGGCTGTCTATGCTATTTTTGCTTTAGCAATTGATTCGTGCCATGTGCATATGCTCAGAAAATTGTCTTAAATTTTTCAGCCTATCTTGTCAAATACTTCCGTTCCCATACATACATATCACCGCAAATTGCCTCCCGAGCCCTTCCTGTGTGTCAGCTAGCATTTGTTTTTACGCCTCTGAAATAAAATATCGTAGAGAAATGCGTGCGTTGTCGCCCACAAAAGGATTATGGCCAAGTTTTGTCGTTTTATCAGCCATATGACACAAACAGGCAGCCGCCTTTCCGCTCGCTTGGGTGACTTTTTTTTCGGTTGTCGTCAAATTCGGCTCCTCTGAAGGCTTTCCACATAAAAAAGGAGCAAAAAATGGCGCATAAAATGCAAATAAAAGTTAAAGCATTGCCGCACCCAATTCCGTTTCGACATCCTTAACATCTTCCAAGCCAATTTTAGGGTAAAATTTATTTCCGCATACATTTTATGTAGCTACTTTGAAAACAAAAAAACAAAAATATATATATATAAATTGGCTACGCCAAAAACTTTAGCTTATTTTGGAATTTCGTGAATTTTAAAAAATGCAAAGCATTTAAAGTTTATTCGCGCCTTAAAGAAATCCCAGTTTATGCCTAAAAAAGACTATATTTATTTATTTCGATTTTATTTTTGTGAAATGAAGAATGCTTTTTTGAAATCCACTGAAAGCCGTTTACTAAATCCCAATCGTATTGTGTAACAATACAAAAAAAAAATGCGCAGCTAGCTCAAATTCAAAAAACGTGAATTTATTTTTGTATACCCATTAGAACTATAAATGTACTTCCTTGAGTCAATTGTTATACTATAATAACACGGAATATTATATCAGCTCTTTTTATTTTTCATATTTCATATGCGAATACTTATCGCAGTCAGTGGCTTTCGTCCCTTACAGCATATATCAAACTAAACTGCACAAGGCCTGTGCAGCTATTTTAAGACAAGACCCAAATATTTGCACCTTTCACCAGGGGAAAAATTAAATTAATTATTTCTGCGGCACTTTTGTAATGACTTTAATTGTTGCGTCTGGCCGAGAGGCCTACAAAATTATCTAATACGAGTATTTGCACTTGGCATTACTTGTTCGCCAGTTGGCGCACATAAATTTAATATATTACAGCACAACTGCCCGCATTTCTGTATATGCCTTTTTATATGCAAACAAATAATAAAAACTGCATAAATTTTAATATCAAGTGCCTGGCCAATGCTGAAAAGTTTGCTAAAAGTAAAATAACAAAGCGTAAATTTCTACACTTAAATATAATAAAATGTTCTGCATCTTTTTTTTTTTTATTTTATTTTTTATTCTTTTTCTTAATGTTTTGTTCTACTTAATTTTAATGTTTTCGGCTTGCTGGGCGTTACTTTGTATTTTATTGAGGGAATTTACGTTTCATTGTTCTTTACTGATTAGGATGCGCAGAGCTATTTGGCAAAATTACAAATAAACATTCATTAGCTTAGCGAACAATAATCATTAACTTTTATGTCGATGTCAGACAAAAAAGTTCTTGAGAACATTTTGGGAACATAAACTGCATGTATTTAGGCCAAAAAGTAGATATTCCCAAAACGCAAATATGGAAGCATAGTGAAAAGTTTATATAACTGAAATATCGACTTAACAAACTTTCATAATAAAGGAAAATATAGCTTAAGTTTATTTAAGTGGCACTGTAAACTGTTATACTTTGGCTTGACGTTCTTTAATATTTCAATAATACTTCCTGTTATATCCAATAGATGACTGCTGTTTATAAAGTACCAGCTTTTGCATCAACTATGCTACACATTCTGTGTGCTGTACCACAAGCACGAGTTGTTCCATTTGGGGTTTTTTCTACCAAGCGAGCATTTTATTCCAATAAACCTTAATTACAGACTATGCGACATATTCGTAATAAGTTTGACACTCACAAAAATCAATAAGCTAATGACCATTTCCCTTACTAATTATATTTATATGCTTTGTGCAAGCCACAATTAAAGACATTCACAACTTTAATACAGAAACTAGTTCACTAAGAAATATTTGCTTCTTCCTATGTTATTTTTATTTATTTAATTTTTTTGTTGTCTGTTAGTCTTTAAATATTATTTGCCCCTCACAGCTAATGCATACTCAAAACTAAGTATGTGCAGCTTTAACTTAGTCACTATCCAAGCGAAGTGTCCAGTGCGTCATTAGCAATGGTCATCAACTATCGAAGGTTCACATTGGCACTAGCTGCAAATAAAAATAGTGGCATGCTTGAGGCTGGCTTACCTGCACTCACTCGGCCAAGCAACTTTGACTGCACACTGCCCTGCTGCCCTCACCTCGGCTGGCTGCCAATGTTCATTTATGTGCTTATTTGTTATTTACAGCGTTAGTCATTAATTTTTTATGAGGACTCGTTGTGGCTCCCCGCCAAAGTTGTTCACGGGGGGTTGATTGTGTGTGTATGAGGTTGATGATGTCCTGCGGCGAGTTTGATTAACCAGCAACTGTTCTTTTATTTAATTGTGCGCGCACAAATGACAAATTGCATAATTTATACAATGTGTGCAGCACGAATGGCAATTTTCACATTGTTCATACGCGTGCATGCAATTTCTTTATTTTCTTTTTGTAGATTTCGTTAGGAAATGGTTCCAATGACGTTGCTAGGCAATGACAGACGACACGTGTTTGCGGTAGCACAGCAGCTGCACGTGCGCTGTCACTCAATTGAATGCAATTATGTGACGTTTATTCAATTACTTGCACGTGTGCTGTCCGGTGTAATTGGTTAAAAGAAACACAAGCCAACAAAAAAATATGCATTTAAATGTTAAAAAATATTTTAAATTGCTAAACACTTTATCAAATGGCGAACACATCAGCAACTGAATAATTAGAACTAAGGGGCAAAGTCAAAAAATGCTTATGAGGTGGAAGTTAAATGGCAACATGCTAAGCTAATATTTCTTGCAGGAAAACCGATGAAAGGTTAGAAAAAAAATGGTATTTCAGCAAGCTTTTATCAAGTCGACGCACGTGTCCTGCCTGTGGCATTTTCTTAACATGCGCAACACGTTTTTGCGCCGCTTACGCAAGATTCAACGATGAAATTGTTGTGATTCAAAAGCCACTTCAGTTGCATGTTAACACTAAATGCCAATGCAATGTCCTTCTCAGCCACTGGCTGACCTGCACTTACATATAAGTGTGCGGTGTGTGCACATGGCTGCACACATTGGCATTACGCAAGAATGTGCCATTTCACTAAGAAAGAATTCTGCTAAGAATGATGCTTACAGCCGAGCACAGAATGCATATAAAGTTGAAGAATTTACAAAAAAAAAAAAAAATATTTAATTTACAAGAGTTTTTGTAACTCACACATACACAAGGGGTTATTTTTTTAATTACATATACACATAAAGAGTGACCCAATTCGAGTTGATCTTAATTAATTTTGAACAATTATGGCAAGCTTATAGACGTCGCTTGACTTTTAGACTTTTAGATGACACCTTATTGACACATGCCTAATTAAGTATTGGTAAAATTGAAAAGTCGAACTAAGTCACCCTTTTATTTAAAACATAGTTTTTGTGTATTTTTCTTTGAAGACTTCATATGCCAGTCACCATCAACACATCACTTACATAGTCCCCAGCCACATGTTTCACGATGCAAACTGTCTTCATGCGACAACTGCTGCCTAATGAATTGAAACTCATTAAAAAGTTTTCCTGCTATGGCTTTGTCTCTAGCAAAGCGCAACTTAAGACACTTGCAGGGTGGCAGCCAAGCGGAAACGGAAGCAGCTGCTGAGCAACCACGAGAAAGCAAGAAACGCACAACATGGCAGCTGCCACAGCGCTCAAGTGAACACATCAAAATGAAAACCACGCGAGTGGCTGCAAGTGGTAGCTGCTTTGTGGCAACTTTGTGCCTTTGTGTGATAACTGAAATAATTAAAGCAAGCGTTCTAAGCAAAACACAAGTGCGCGCATTCTCAAAGTCAGTAAGCCGAAATGTTTCATATCCTGAAACCCAGACTAGAATTTGACATTTACGCTAAAAATAGACATCCCAAGTGTTATAAATAAATAAAGTCAAAGGAAATTTATTAAGGCAATAATCTCAGAGTAACACCTGCTACAGATAGACTGGCAAGTGTAGTGCAGGTGTCATTGCGGTTTATTATAATGCCTAGTCAAAAAAAAAAACCAAATCTATAAAACATAAACAATGTGCAACTACAAAAAGCTAAATGCCATAAAATTTTCAAAACCTTAAACAGGTCAACTGTTTTTAATTTTCGCGTGCACTTTATTTTATTTGAAGCATAACTAAAAGAAAAGCAAACAGCTAAACAGAGATAAGTAGACAACAGATCATCTTAGGCAGCGCAACCAGTCAAAAAAAAAAACAAAAAAGATAAAAATCTAAGTGCCCTTGAAAGTTTTATTTAAATTCACAGTCGCGTAACCTGCTTTGGTAAACAACAAGGACAAGGACACATCTTAAAAGCAAACTCAAAATAACAATAACAATGTGCCAGGCTGTGTACAACAAAATGCTAAAAACAAAGAACACATTTCACTTTTCTTTTCTTTTTATTTTTTTTTTTTTTTGAAAATTAAAACAAAAGCAGCAGCCAAGTCAGCAGCTTAATTTGCATAAAAAATGCTTTAGGCACTGAGAATTCAAAATAAACTTAAGTCGAGAAAAATATTAAATAAATGTAAGCAACTTAAAAATTAAGTAACGTAAGTCAAAGTTATGCCACACACACGACATTCGGCGGTTAGCTGCTTTATATATATGTATATATATATAAATATATATTTTTGTTTTTTCCCCAACATCAGAAATGTTGAAAATTATTTTAAATATGAACAGGCAACAAAAAACTTTTGCAAAATATGCTAATTGAGAAAATTGTTAGCCAATTAGAAATGGAATTTAAAATGCGAATACGTCTTAAACCCCCCAAAAAGAAACTTCAGCAGGCATTGCAAAAGTTTCATAAAATTCAAAAATTATTTGCATGCGGCTGCTGGCATAAAGTTTGGCCAAAGTTTGCGCTGCAAAAGACTTCCGCACAATTTCAAAACATTTAAAATTTCATAACGCTCAATATAAAGTTAAAAAATGTAAACAAATATGCTAATAAAATCTCTCAGTGTAATTCATTTAATAAATAAATCGCCCAAAGCAAAACTGCTACGAAAAACTGAGCTACATAAAACGACAATTTATAAAAGCAACATTTTGCAAACGAATTGAAATTAAAGCAAACAACATTTTATAATTTCTTTTTATTATTTTTTGACATGACATTCTTGGAACAAAAATAAATAAATACTTCAAGTAGTGAAAAATCCACGATGAAATGCAAATGAATATGCAACTAATTGAAAAGCTTTTAGTGACTGCGGAATGTGATTTTATCAACATTAAAGCAAAGAAAAAGCAAAGACGCGCTTGGACAACAAAATTCACTAAGATTACGTATACGCAATGTGAGGCAAGCAAAAGCAATCGACAACTACTAAGTGGTCAATGTGCGCTTTACATAATTCTTGACCTTTTAAATATTTAATTAAATGAAATTATCGAATCTTTGTAAGCAGCTTATTGTGTGTTGCTTTCTCTTTGCACAGCTTAAAATCTTTCACTAATTTGTAGAACTTATGCAACATTGTTTAGCCACAATTGCTATTGGCTTAATTTGAACCATAATCAAAATAAATTTAACTTATGCTAATTGTGACACCTGGCTTGCTCTGATAAAATGGTAAATGCATATATTTAAATAGCATAACTTTACTTACAGTTCAGTAACTGCAAACTTGCATATCAAAACAAATTAGCAAATTTGTATAATTTTAAACAACAAATATGCAAATTAATTGAGCCGCTTATGTGCCACACAGAAAACAAAGCAAACCGAAATCACAAGTTAAGCTTATTAATTACAAATCAATAGCCAAAAGACATTAAATGGCCTGAATGCATTCACAATGATAATTCAACAAAGGAACAGACAAATGTCTGCAAAACTCACTTGCAGTTGAGTAGACAGATGTCCTTAACCTCTGTGCTGTCTTGCGGCGTAGACTACTTGGCAGTCAACAACCTTTCTTTACTGAAGCTTAAAATTAAATGTAAGGACAATTCATAGCCTTGATAAAAAACGTAAAAAAATGTATTGCTAAGTGTTTGCGTTTATTTACGCAACGTCTCGTCTGCTTCTTTTTTCAGCTTTTTGACTTGCATGCCTAAGTAAGCCATTTGAACTTTCATTCTTTGCTCTTGCTATACGGCAGCGACCTTATGCTGAAACTGTCTACTAAATTGTGAGCATATATTTAAATTATTAAGCCATATGCAGCGAAAAGTTTTCCTCTGAAATGCATAAAATTGCCAGCTTACTTAGAAAAACTCGGTTTTTATTTTCAACAATTTTAGGCAGCAGCATGTGCACCGTCATAAAACGTGCTACGTTCGCAGATGCACGTGCATCGATTATGCAGCACTCATTCGCCAAGTTGCCTGCGCAGAAAATTTAAAGGCAAAGTTACGCTGCTAAACATATTCATATGCTGCATAAGTAGCGCAAGGCTGCAAATCCAATTTGACAGAAAATTATGCTAACAAGCTTTATCAGTGTCAGCATATGCAGTAAAATGCAGAAGCCACATGTGGCGTATACGCAATGTGCTTTAGTTTTAGTTATATGTGAGTTTTGCAGTAATTGGCTTATATACTCCGCAGTGTTTGAAAACTTTTCAAACATTTTTTCATAATATTTGCAAGCAAACTTTTTTAATTCGATTTTTTTGCTACGGCTTATAAAATTTGCATTAGGCAGCATAACTTCATAAATATTTTTGCTTTGAGCTGCAGCAGCAATTTACACTTGTTGCATACGTTTTGATTGTTTGGAGGTACTTCTCGTGAAAGTTTGGCTGCAACGATTCATATGCATGCAGCCGTTCCGTCACTATCGCCTGCACATAAAAAAATACAACACTTCAATTAACCATCAACCCTAAGGCAGGCCACACCTCACATGCAGTGCACTGCGGAAGCTACAAAAATCATAGGTGGCAGAGCCAAAGGAAAAATCAGATGCAGCTGAAGCCAACAATTCGCATCAATTCGAAGCGACGGACATTAGACAAAAGCAATTGCACTTCGTGTACATGCAGCAAAAGCCTGGCAGGCAATTTTTTCCAACTTCTCCACAATAGCAACAACAAGAGAAATTGCCCAACAATGTTAAGCAGAAAACCCATCAAACCAAAAAATCATTAAAGCAATTGAAAAGTGTTCGGCAGCTGCTGCTGCAAAGTCATAGGCTCATCATCGCTGGCTCGTCCTGATTGCTGCTTCGTACCGCAACACATGTCCAGCTGTCAGTTTGTTTGTCTGCCTGTCTGCCATGTTGATTCTTGCCATTAGGTGCATGTTGCCAGAGATACCTCAAGCAGTAGATTTTACTCGAAGCTTTGCTCCGGGGTTTCCTAAGGCCAATCCACTCATATCACTGCCAAACACTCGACACGTAAATCGATTTATGTTAACCAGTGATTTTTTTTTTGTTTTGTAAAAGCAATAAGTTTCTTTTAGCAATTTGTAAGAATTGTAAACACAGTTTTTTTGACACATCTGTTAACTAAATTTTAAATAGAGTTTCTACCATAAACAGGTGGCATTAAAATTTGCTTTACTTTAAATAAAAAATCAATGATTTTGAAAAGCCTTTCCCACAAAACCCCATTCTACTTTCTACATTCTCAAGCAACATTCATCAATGCTCATTTACATAGAATGTTACTCAACCCCATAAGCAATGCCCTGACAGAAGGCAAGACTCATTGCATATAATGAAGATATGTCGCAAAAACTAAAAAAAGAAACACAATAAAAAAATTAATTACAGTTAATTTCAAAAGGATACATAAATATGTAACATGAAGATATTTTAATTGTATTTAATTAGCCTTACAATTTCGCAATTAGCAACATTGCATTTAATGCTTTAAAACTCAGCCCATTATATAAAGTTAAACGACTCACGTCTAGACTACAATTCAATAGTTAAGCAAGACACATTGAAAACAACAAATTTCATGTTACTTGTGGCATCCTTTTCGCAGTGTTCACAATTTAAAGCTCCCATATATGCCTTAACAGGCAAAAAATGTTCTGCCCAAACACATACACACACAGACACAGAGGTTATCTATGCGAGGGAGTCCTTTTTACAAATAAGTTTTTAAGCGGCGCTTAACATCGCTTAGAGGAGTTGATGCGCCTTGTTGGCGTAATGGTTATTTATGCCTTAGCAGGCACAGCGTAATAAATTGTCGTGCCTTTGTTGGTAATTTGCTGTTGATTTTGCTTTTCGCTCGTTATTGGCACTTCTCATTAAAATATATTTCAGATAATTCCACTAAGTATTCCACTTGATGTTTGTTGGCTTTTTTTCATTCCTTTTTGCTTTTCCTTTTTTTATTTTGTTTTATTGCTTTTAATTTTATTCATCGGATTCGTTTTCATTTCTTTATTTACTTTGCTATTCAATATTGGCTGGGCCATTTTAATACTAAGTAGACAATAAATAAATGTGTGTTGACTTTGCTTGAAGGTTTTATGCAGCTATTAAAACATTAAAGTTATAGGCTTTTGTTCAATTATTGGTTTAACAAATGAACTAAATTAAACTAAAGTTTTATTGCTTCAAAATATTCACAAAAAACTCTTATAAATAATTAAGCAATTTAATTTTTGATCATCAATCATCAACATTATTGAATTAATAAAATAAATTAAAATACATTTAAAATTTGCCGTCTCAGGTTTCACGATTAACTTTTATTTTTGTCCTAAATAAAAAAAATGAAATTTGGATTTAAAATAAAGCAGAAATTCTCGTGTTTGTTATGACAAATTGTTGCATTTACTTTTAAGATATTGTTTTCTATTACGTTAAAAACTAAAATATTATATTTAAACGAGGCATGGTATAAAATAACGAAAATATATATTAGTAAAAGAATGGCTTATGGCATAGCAGCAAGATAAACGAATCTATCATTCCTTCTTCTTCCTTTCTTCTTACACACAGATAAGCAGCGAACAGAGAAATGCTTTTAAACCAACAAAAAAACCTTCACATTGCATCAAACTAAAGTTGACATCTACGTGCATTTTCCCAATACTTAAATCCGCGGAAGTTCGACTCTTGAAACTAAAAAGCGCACAACAGTGAGAACTTACTAATTTTGTTTGTTATACTCTTTATCTAACGAAATTCGAGTACAAGTCGCCTTAACGAAATCGCACAGAAAAAATAAAAATGCAGCAAATGGTTATCGGAAAAGCGCATTTAAGAGATATTTTCTCATTTTTCGTTGCTTTCACGCCATAAATCAAGATAAATTTGATTTTGCAAGCCATTCAGCGTGCAGCGCAGTGCGTGTATCTTAGCATGGATATTCGCATATATTTTTATTTTTATTTGCTGTTGTTTTTCTTCTTCTTGTTTCTGCTTGTTTTTGCAAGCAGCTTATCGCGTGCAATGAACCATGAACGCACAAAGCTAATAAATGCAAGCAGCCACAGCAAGGGAACTTAACCAAATGACTTTGGTAAATTGGCTTAGTGGGGGAACAGTCACGCGCAGCAGGGCAACAAAGCCAAGTGTACTGAAGTGTAGTGCAACAAACAAATAAAATCAAATGCAACAACAACAATAACACTAACAATGCCAATTGCCAGCAACAACGAAAGTAAACTACTGCGCGTGCAGTTATGCTGCCAACAAAAACTGGAAGAGACAAAAAAGAAGTGCATAAGACGTGTTTAAATTGAACGGAAGACTTTTTAGCATAATGTAAAAAAAAACTATTTTTAGTTTTGTTTAGCAGAACTGACTGGAGCTACAAAAATAATCGAGCTAAAAATTGTAGTTCGAGTTGATTTTTGTCGCCAATGCTAAAACATTTCTTTAAGAGTAATTTAAGTCAAATAAATTCAATTTCAAATATATGAAAAAAAACATTTAATATTAAATGTTGCAAAAAGGTTTTCATATGAACTTTAACACACCTTAAATACATTTCAAAAAAATTATTAAAAAAAAAACACAAGAAAACCTACAAGATAAAGAGTAGAAGCAAAAATGCAATGTCCGTATGCAGTGCGAAGGAAATTGTCTGCTGTTGGCATTTTTTATACTGCAGCGTATAAAACGAAAAAAACTCAGAATAAAAGATGCAGAATAATGTAATGAATAAGAAGTTGTCAAGTTGCAACAGCCCACAGCAAGATCTGTGTCTGTGTCTGTGTGTGTGTGTATTTGTGAGTATGTATGTGTACGTCTGACAGCGGCAACTGATGAGTCTAATGAATGAATGTCGGAAAACGGGAAATGTGCAGACAAGACAGGAAGCGAGTTTTAACTTGGGAAAAAAAAACAGACACGCAACAAGCCGTAAAATGAAAACTAAGGCGACGTGAAACTCTAACTACACGGTAAATTTTCCTAAGCAGTAAATAAAAAAAAGAACCAAGAAATATAGCAACAAATGCACTACATACAGCAGCTGAAACAAAAATATTTTAAATATTAAAGCAGTTATCTTGCATTTTTATGCTTCTTTAATGATTTATTTTTTATAGTCACGTCTGCTCTGAACAGATAGCAGGCGGCTGTCGTCATTCAGGCGGCTATTCACGCTAATTCCGTTTAAAATATATATCGGGTTATCATTCGACTTGGCTTAAGATACAAATCTATCTATCTACATTTATATAAAATAGTAAGGGTTTCCTTATAATCTATGGGGACCGTTAATACTGTATCGATAAATTATCAATCTATGTTTTTTATTAATTGAGGTTAAATAAAAAACTAAGTGATTATCATATTCATGTAAACACTACATATATAGTTAATTTTTACTATATATACACATGCACCCTTAGATTGATCAACTTTCATACCTTAACTTTAAGTTCAACGTGATGCGTATTTGCTGCAGTTAAGTTGGCTCCAAGCAGTTAAGCTGAGTTGAGCTGTTAAGAAATACAATACAGCAGCGTTTTATGCTCTAAGTCCTTCGTGCTTAATTGCAATAACGAAAAAACAACAACAACCACAATGAAGGCAGCAATGCATAAAAGCGTAATGGGGAAGCGCAACCTCGTGGCGTTGGCCGACTGACCATGTAATTTACAGCAACATGAAGGCTAAAGCCAAGCCAACGAAGCCAAGGAAGCCGCAGGCATTAATTGCTATTTTATGCATTCTGACCGAGTTTTATAACGCCTGCCATTGTTGTTGCCTGTTGCAGTAGACTTTTTGTGGGTCTTAAGTGTTCATTATTGTGTGGAGTCACTTGGAGCCAGCCTCAACAGCCATTGCAGCCATAACAACAATAACAACAACAAACACTTGGCTGCTGCCAGCAGAAGCATTTTTATAGAACACTTCTGCTGGGAGTGCATCATAAAATAAGAATACTTGCATACCAAGAGTTTAAAGAAAGTTGATTTAAGTCAGTCGGGGCCAGAAGTTAAATTCAAATGAGTGACTTAAATTGTGAAATTAATGTTAATAGTTAAAATATGTTAAAATACATTTTCATGGCGTTTTATTTTCTTGGTAAACATAAATCTTATAAAAACAACTCTATATAGTAGCATTTTACTGTATTGGTAAAAAAAAAACATGCGTGATTCTGCGTTGCATAACTTATGGGGCCCGCCTAACTGTTAATCACTTGCCGCATCGAGTTGCCCTTGCATGTCAGCAGCTACAATTTTTACATTACCCGATCAGTCAAATGAAATAATTTTGTTTATTTATTGCAACACCAAATGAAAAACAGGCTCCAAATTAAACTCTGCCATGGCATTACATTATAGTTAAGCATCAGTCACTATGGCAAGCGAAACCTTCATTATGTAGGAGTATTGACAGTCGTTCACTCCTTCGTTGTGTCGTTGGTTGGTTGCTTGGTTGCTTGGTTGCTTGGTTGCTTGCTTGGTTCGAATGGAACATAAATCAAGCACAGGATTACTTAAAATTGTCAGAACGTCAACGTCGACTGAGTGCAGGCATGTTGCTGACAGCTCACAGACGCAAAGCCAACTAACACTTCTCGTCACTTTGTGTTGCCACCTCGCTGACAGCTGACACAGTCATGTCCTTGCCTGTCCCTCTCTTGCTATTTCGTATTTCCTATTTGGTATGCGCTAGGTGACTGTTGTTGCTGTTGTTATTGTTATTGTTGTTCTGCTCAGCTTGTTGACTTATTGATCGAACGATGTCAACGCAAACGTCTAACGTGCAATCAATCGTTTATTTAAGCATAATTGACGTGTTTTCAGTGTGTCGCTACGCATGCGACGCTTGGCTACGTGCTAAAATGCAAAACATAAATAAATATCAGCACATTGCTGGCTGCCTTGATCCCTACTGAAGTCTGCTGTCATTTTAATGCATTTGCAACATAAACAGGCCAGCTAAAGCTTTATTTTAAATTCAAATCATTTAAAATGTTTACAGCGCATTTGTTTGCGATTTTGATTAAATTAACTTCATCGAAATAACCTTCGCATATATATTAAGTAAAAAGTCAAAAAACTTGCCATTTCGTTGCTGCCACACAAATAAAATAAATAAAGTCAATAGGAAAAGCAAAACAAAAAATCAAAACCAATGGAATTATTTTATCATCCTTGTCATCAAATAAAGCTACGTTACATGGCTGATTGTGTGTGTGTGTGTGTTTGTGCTGCATGCGCTAAACTTTTCGATAAGCGGTTTAAGGGATCAAACAACATTTAAGCTTTTCAAAGAAATTGAATTTGAATTGTGCAAGTCATGCGTGCTGACAGCACTCGATTTTAATGCGTAATACGCTGTAGCAAATTTATGAAAAGCGAATATCACAAGTGTCAATTGGGTACATTTTCTTTATAAAATAAAATTTGAATATAATTTTTAAATTTTTATTTTTTTTTTTTCAACAAAAGTATTTCATGATAAAATGCTTTCACATTCATACTGAGAACTTTCATTTTAGTTGACAAGTAATAAGTTAAAAAGTTGTCCCTTTCAATCAATTCCTCAAGGACTTCCTTCGTATAAAGTGGAACAGAAGAAACTTAACTACTTTACAATATTACACCTACTTGGCTCCTATCTTTCTATCTGGAATGACCTTTCCCTTACATCTCTAAAACATGTCTGAACGGCATAAGACATTAACGTGGAGTCACTTTGACAGTGCAGCAGAACATTATAAAAACAAAAATCACCCTTGACTCATATGGACTCAAATTTTTTTGCCATGAACCAGCAGTTGACAACTTTTAAACTACAAAATTCACAGTTTCTACATAATAATGACATTTCTACATTTACATATACAATTATTGCTCTGCGAGCAAATGGTAGAGTCGATATTTATTTAATTCTCTAGGAATTTTTTTTAAGTGCAACTTTTTGTTTTAACATTTGCAAACATTAAGTATACTGTGGTCATAATGAACTCAACTGCAAAATCAAACAAACCACAAGCGTGTTGCCAAAAAGTATGCAACAAATATTTGTTTTATGGTTTCTGACTGCCGCTTTATGTAAATGGGTGGTCACTTAATTACATTTTCAAATCCTGTAACCACAAATTACATTGTTTATTTGCTTTGTTGTTAGCACAAACCGCAAATATTGTAAAGCCAAACATAAATGCGACTTGAAATGGATATTTTTTTAGCCTTTTTAGTTTCTGTTTAAGTTTGCAATGATAACCTGAGAATATATTTTCCTGCAGCTGATTTCATTAGCATAATAAATTATTGACCTCATTTAAAAATTTCTGACAATAGCTTAGATTAACTTTACTTGCTTGTGGTAAATAAATATTTAAATTAAATACAAATTGCACTTCATAAAAGTTAATTAACAAGCCAATAGAGTGAAATTCCAGTGAAAATAAATTTAAAAGTAAGACATAACAATTGCTGCCAATTTTATATGTCAACATTCAACGTTGCAGTCTTTTGTCTGCAATAATTCTGACAAATTAAAATTTAAAAGCTTAATGCCTACGGCACCAACAATATGCATGACGCCACTGTAAGTCAGCATGTCGTTCGCCTGTCAGTGCCATTTCAGCACTTCTGCATAATTTCCTTTTTCACTTTTGCTCATTTCACTTGCCTTGCGCTACTTTATGCTTACATTAAAAACGAAAAAAAAAAAATAAAAAACCTACATAAATTTTTATTGATTTACGCAACTTGGCTGTGCTGTAAAATAAGTTGAAGGCACTTGCATATGCAGCTTAATTGGAATTCATCGTGACATATTTCAGAGTAATGGCATTTCGCATGCAGTGGCAAAAGTTTTGCTGTAGGACTTAATGTTAATTCACGTAATGGCAGCAAAAGTGCAGAAAGAAAAATGCAAAATAGAATTTCTCTTAATTGAAATGAAAATTGTATGCTGTATTTTAACACTCTTCAGCGACTTTTCATTTCGTTGCCCTAATAGGTAAAATATTGACAGCAATCCCCTCTTCAAAATAGAAGAGCTGCACACTGTCGCAAAATGAAAAACATTAGCTCAAATTATAGCCAAAAACTCAAATCTAAACTATGGAATTTTTTTTCAAAAAGAATTTTCAACTTTTAACTGCTTTAAAAACTTTGAACTGCCTAAGTTAGCCAAATTAAACAAAAGGAAGCATGCATATAACTTAACTTTTGCTCATAATTTGCTTAAAATTCAGTGTAAAACAAATAACAAATAAAAGCCTCAGATTCTTGCCTGCAGGGTCTGCAAAATATTTGCCATTTATCAGACTTCGTTATCATGTGCAGCCATGCAATTAACGCAAACTCTTCGCTACATAGATGAAGGATGTGGTTGCTGCAGGCTATATGCAAAATAAAATCAAGAAGCTAACTCCTTACACAGTGAACAGCTCCTTACGTTTTATTTACATTTCAGCTGTGTTCTGCTTCGCCAACTCTGGCATACGAAACACTTTAACATATTATTACAGAATGAAGAAGGTGAGCTACACAAGGCACGTGCATTTTGCTAAGATTACGAGAGAACTACATTAAATGGTTCAGACAATTTTTTGAGGCGATCTCATAGTTCTCACATCATAAACATGGTTTAAACAGAGTTTAATTTACATTGCAAAAGTAGGTCACCCTTTAGCATTTTTATTAATATTTCCCACCTTTTCTACAGTCTAAACTGAACACAAATGAAAAAATGCAAAGCAACTGTTTTGATTTGTATGGCATAATAAATCTCGGCCAAAAACCGTTGCAAATTATTTTTGCTAATTAGTTTAAAAAATCAAAACGGCGTCTCATGTCAGCCGCGCAAATTAAAAAGTGTTTTCGGTCATTTTGTCAAAGCAAAGGTTTACCGTTAAGCAGATTTACATACTTGATGATTTACAGTTGCAATTGGCGTATTGCACTCATAATTTATGCGCTCAACAATTGTTAAAGCGTTTGTGTAAATTTTAATTAACACTATTTGTAACAACACAAAATACATAGTTTATAATTTTTTTTTTTTAAGTAAACTAAAAAAGTATACAAAAACCACAAAAAAGGAAAAATAAATACTGACTAACTATTTGCAACTGCCACACGCTAATTTTGGTAAAACTTTTGCAGCCAAGGCAATTAAATAAAATATTTAAATAAAGCTTTGCCAAAGGACTGCACACTTAGGCTGCGGTTGACTGCAGAAACTCTGAGCAACTCTGGCAGTGCGCTCCGATTAAACTAAACCTAGTTTTCTAAGCCGCTTTACTGACAGTTTTTGCTGCGTTTTGTTTGCTTTTAAATAAAATAAAATTTTAGTGTTGCGTTGTTTTCCTTTTGTTCTTTAACAACTTTTTATAATGAAAATGACTGATTGATGATGGTTAGTTATGTTTCCTTTTTGGGATGCACATTTATTTATACTTCACACGCAGTTTGGCTAGACAAAAACACAAAATGGCTGACAATGAAAGCAATTTCATTTTTGTCGGCTCAACTGCCAATTTAAGATGCTCACAGGCAAAAGAAGCAAAAGCTTGATTGTTATTTGAAAGGCATGCATGATGTCGATTTATCATTGTTCAACAATTTATTAACTGAAGCCCGTTGAATTTTATGAACTCGGTAGATTACACATACGCCTCGTGTCTGTCTACATATTATCCATGTGCTACATATTTTATTTCATGATTTCCTCTGCTCGTGTGTCTATTATCATAGGCGTTATTACAGGACTCGAGCACAAGTCCAACTTAGTTTGACCTTTAAAGATTTTTATTGATTTATCAGACACGCATAAAGCAGGACATGCAGCGCACATGCGAAAGGAAAACCCATTCAGTGCTCATATGTCTGACTGACATTTTTCCGCTGCCAACATTCATATTTCAGCATAGCTGCAGCCTGTTCCTGTTCCTCTTCCTGCTGCTGTCATGCTTTTGTCGTGTCACACAAAAGACAGCGCGGCTACTCCTGCCAGCAGCTCAACTCAGCACATCGCATGCGTCCTCCTGACATATGAATGAATGTATTCTTGTAGTCAATCCATTGTGAGTATGCACACGTTTGTGTAAATGTGTGTGCGTGCGTCGTTCCACTCTAAGCACATCCGCATCCGCCTTTGTCTGCATGTCCTTTTTTCTTCATGCCTGAGTCTGAACTTGAGTTAAACGTGGCAAATGAATACATGTGCGGATTTACTGTTGGTTATTTTCATTTGTGTGTATACACACATAACTTACATTCACTTGAGCAACTTTTGCCATTGTGTATGCATGTGTATGTGTGTGTTTGCCGCCTGTGTATGCCTTGACCTGACATTCAAATCTTCACTTACCCTGTCGGCCTTGTTTTGCTAAAATAATCAGTTTCCGTTTGCATTTAAGGTCCTTGTATCAGCAAAGTCGCATACAATGCTTGACTTACATATTTATTACAATATTATTTCTTTTATTTCATTTTGTTTGTCGGTTTTTGTGTGCTGACTTTTGTATGCCATTGTTACTCTTATTGCTATAAAGAACCTTACAGCGTATGTCAGTAAATTGTTGGCTTGGCATCATATATAAAAAAACTGAATCAAATGTAATTTACCGTTTTTTATTTATTTTATACGTAAGCTTAACAAAGTAAGGTTATGTTTATGTTACATAGTTTGAGTGCAGGGAAAATGAAACGCTTTCCTGTAAAAAAATTTTATTTTTTTTTTTCATATACTTATAATGCAATATAAAAATTTCAATTTATTTACATTTATGAATTTACTTAAAAAATTATTTTTTTTTTGTTTTCTACTAAACCTTGGTCTACTTCTTTTGCAAACCTTTAACAGCTACACTTACCTTACTAGGACCTTATATGAGACTATATCCTTAGCAGTCAATGTGTTGCAGAGCAAAACTTTATTCATCTCCTTGTTGTGCTGCATATAAAGCAGTTTCGCTAAAACTTGCATTAAACTGAAAGTAACTTTGATTATCAGCAAAAAGTATGTCACAAAAGAAAAACCTACACTAAGCAAAAATATTAAATGCAAGCGCAAAAGTTTGCGCTTTAAGCGTCAACTTTTTTTTTTGTCTGGCAAAACGCAAAAAGCCTAAATAGAAGTTTAACTTTTGTATTTGCAGAACTCCTGCTGACTCAGCCAAGCAGCTAAAGAAATTTCAGTTAAAGGATGAAACACAAAACGAAGTTGTTTTGTTTTCGTTAACAAGCCATGTCCATGATAAGCATTTTCTTACCTTATTATGCTTCCTTAACCTCGATTTCCATATACGATTTCCATGTAATGTGAGCACTGCACGTGGCTGTGAATCCAAAATAGCTGCAAGTTATTTATAACAAAAATAGCCTGTCTGGCTGCTGACTCATGTTCTCATATTTGCACAACATACAACATAAGTGTAGGCTATGAATTACTGCTGCCTCAGCAGCTTCTGCTGATTATTTGAAGTTGATGCTTTATAACTCGTAGACAATGCGTCTGGTCAGCTGCGTTGATTGAATAGAGAAGGGTGCATAATCAACAGATAAATTCTGTTACAAGAAACATATGCCTAAACATGAAGCAGACTTGACTAGCAGTTTTGTCCTTTGTCCTTTTAATGCTGCTAGTATGTTTCCTTGTTTGCGAACAGCAAAATTTGCCAAGACAAGTCAGCAAAGAGTCGAGTTCAAATTTTGGTAATTGTTTACTTGTTGTGATTGTTTCAACAATAGACTTAATTGGTCCTGTGCGTTTCTAAGTGAGAGCCAACACTCCTAATTGAACAAACAACAAACAAACTTCATTATGGCGTTTGTCATATAAGAATATGTTTAGCATATATTATATGTTTGCGTATATTTCTCATTTGTCGAACACATTGATTATTTAGTTTTTGTCCGTCAAAGTTCAAATCGGTTGTGATTTTTTGTATAAAACGAAATAAAAATATCAAAAGTAATTAAATGCAAATGAGCATATTTAAAAATCATTTCGCTAAATGTGTAAATATATAAAAATCAATAAATAAATATTGCGATTAATGTTTTATTCATAGAAAATCATTAATGTTCAACGTTTTTGCTTACAAATTGCAAAATTCGATGAATGCTGCAATGAATATTTCATAAGCAAATCAAGTCGGCAGCGCAAAGCAATACAACAGCGAACGGAAGTAGAGTAAAGAAGACGAAGACGGAGTAGAAGAAGAGCGCAAGCTGCGTCTACAGAGCAGCAAAGCAAATGTGAAGAAACCTTATTCAAATTTTTTTTTTGTTAAATATAAAAAAAATAACAGAAAAATGAACTTAAAAATGAAAAATGAATGCAGACAGCATGTAAATTAGTGTGTGAAAAGGATACAGCAAACTGTTATGAAAATCAAAGGATGCGCGTGCATGAGTGTAGCGTAACAAATCAAATGTAATTTAAAATCATTAACAGATATACAACACAAAAAAAAAAAAAAAAATGGGAAACAAAATAAATTTAAATGATACGTAAAAATGAAAAGCGTTCAACCTTTCTGCGTGACCTGCTTCAAATAACAAAAAGGAAAAAAATCCTTATCCCTTTGACGTATTTTGATTTATTTTGCATGTTCACGTTAAGCTGAGAACAAAACAAAATTACATTTTAATGCGCTAACATTAAGAGAAAGCATTAAAGGATTAAAAAGGTTACACAAATGCTCAAAAGGAATTATTTGAGCTAAGCATGTGTGTTCATGTGATTTATTTTTATTTTATAAAAAAAAAAAAATATGTATATCAGTTGGCACATAAAAAATTAATGTGCAAAATAAACGCAGCTGCTTTCTTTTGTATTTTTGAAGAGATTTTAAATTTTACATGTTAAAGTTGGTCAAGTTATTTTGTCCTTAGACATTTCAGTTTCACTTTAATATAACAAGTGACTTAGCAAGTGTTCTAGTCTTACTCACATCGCCAGATAAACACGCCAAAATTTTCTTTGACATTGCCTGCAACGCTTGTCGACTCCAGTAGCCGCCAGACTCATTCTCTATGGCACTATGGCCGTGCAGGCATTTTGCGTTTAATTAAAGTACGACACACAACTAATATAAAATGAATTTTATATAAGATAAACACTTATGGAAATCCATTCTCCTGTGTGCTCACCACAAATTGCGATTTAGCACCAAAATAAAAATGTCAGACACTCAATTCATCTCAGGGCAACTAAAGCAGACAAAAATCGTCGCAGGTTATTTCCGCCACATAAAATTGTTAGAAAACTTACTTAGCCACGTTGTGCGAGCAGCGAGACGCCTTTTATTTATGTGAACTCATATTTTACACGTACACGTACACATAAATGCATGTGAAACTACAATGGGTCACACACACATACACACACACACACACACACACACACCAGACCTCAGTGCTTTCTGGCTTGTTGGTCTACGGCAGCCATGTGCATGTCACACATTATTAAGCCTCACAGCCAAAGCAGTTAACGATGTGCGCTGGTTTCCGCTTCCGACCAACGTTGGCGGCTGCTTTTAGGCAACAATAGGCAATAGGCAACGCCAAAGCAGAAAAGTCACGGCTCTCTGTTTGTACGTATATCTCTTTTAGCGCCGTTAGTGGCAACATTTAACGTACCACACTCCCCGTTCCACCATTCCCCCGTTCCGCCGTCCCAACGGCAAAATGGATGACATTTTCCACTGTCGTGTTGCTTATTGGCTTTTTACTGCCGTCGCCTCTCCTCTGTCGCCTGGTGTCGTCTGCCGCCTCGTTTATGGCCCATAGACGGCGCATTTAGTTGGGCTACACACGTCGCTGGCTTGTCGCTATTTAACGATGTACGTGTTGCTTTGTGCGCCACAAGCGCAACGTACTGCCACTTAAGGCTGCGCAAATGTGTGCATCTGGCACAAGTATGGGTTCCTTGACTACAAGGTACGAGTGCCTGCATTTTGTTAAACTCAAAGTTATATGAAAGCACATAAAGCGTTAGCAAAGCTGGCCGCAAGGCAAAGCAGCTGTAGTTCTAACTTTGCAGCCATTTTGCTCATGTAAATGCTTACATGGGACATGTTGCCTAAGGTAAAAAGTGCAAGAAACAGACCTAAGCAGTTTGAAGTTGAATATGTGGAAAACCAAGTGAGCAGTCGCCAGGAAGCAGAAAGTGCCAGTGAAGATGTGCTCAACACAGCTGACTTCTTGAGCTTTGAGTTAAAAACGCAGTATAATCAGTTGATTTTATCGAAGCGAACTCAAGAATATTTTCCATTTCGCTTTTGACAAAATGTTAGACTGAAGCATAAAGCATCGTTGCCATATTTAATTGAACAACTAACGCAGCATACAAATTTGCTGACAGCCTGCCTGCACTAAAATCAAATCACTTTATAAATAGAATCGATGTGCTAGCCAATTTCGCCGCTACACGCTGCGCTGTCATCAGTTTTTATGCAGCGTTTGCCGCAATGAATTAGAATATCGCGTCATGGCAGCTGCGCACTTGACCGGCCGCTTAGTTCTGCCCTGCACTGGCAAGTGAAATGCCAGACGTGCGAGTGACTAAGCATGTAAATAGTAAAGTGTAGCAGTCAATAAACATGTGAAAAATACGGAGTGCAGAATATGCAAGTCAAGTAAGTCACTTTGCTGCTACACTGCAACTAAGCGGATCTCGTATGAACGTCAGGTTTTTCGCTCCCACATGACTGCGCGCAACTATGGCAAATTGTGTGTGAAGCATTTTGAAATTTTTGTTTACTTTTTTACGCATATTTTGGTATTTATTTATTACTGCACATACTTCACATACACGTATTGATCGCTTTGCTATAAAAAGTATTTGTTTTAAATTTACCAATTGTACTTTGTATGGGAAACAATTGCACAACAAATCGCATTTGTTTCCTTTTTTTTTTTTTCTTAAATGCACAAACGTCGACTGCAAAATTTATTGCCCTGCATTTTTTGCTGCCACAGAATTATTGAATTTCGAATTGAAAGCTGGAAAATATACGCTCTTGTATTAAACGTGCACAGACTTACTTGTTTCAGTGTCGAGTTGGCTGCTGCCCCTTTTGATTTCGTACGGCAGCAAATCCAATTTGGGAAAATCTAACAAAGTTGCTAGTAAGTGAAATTGTTTGCAATTGCATTGCCAGCCAAGAGCGCACTTTCCAATCTAATAACACCCACGCACACTGTTGCCTTGGTTGCTCAATATGTGCCCTGCTCCCCGGTTTTCCTTTTCTTGCTCTGCTCACTGCCTGCATATGCTGCTGCTCTTGCGCTTAGTTGCTTGCTCGATTTGTGCCAAATTGCAACTCATTCGATTTCATTTACGTTTACTTTATCTTTCAGCTGCAATTGTTGCCCGTATTTTCTCTACGAATAATAACAACTACAACAGCAACAATCAATGCATAAACAGCAACACAGTTGCCAAGTTTAACCGAACACAATTGACACACCCAAGTAATTGGCTGCTTTTGGCTAACACACAGCCAAGCATAGCCCCAAAATGTTATTCAGTTTAATTATGCGAATGCCTGTGAACTACTCGATACATGCAAGGTGTGTGCACATGACAGATATTTCAAAGTCTGTAATATGTTGCATATTTAACAAAATACTGCAAAACTATGATGTTGTGAGGGTATACATTGCGTATGCTTTATTTGTATTGTAAGGCTCCTTGGTGGCTGT
Source organism: Stegana nigrithorax (assembly GCA_037044495.1). Lineage (NCBI taxonomy): Eukaryota > Metazoa > Arthropoda > Insecta > Diptera > Drosophilidae > Stegana > Stegana nigrithorax. The sequence continues at coordinate 214,665 of JBAMBQ010004817.1, forward strand.
GACCTACAGGCATTTTATAACTAGCAACAAACCCAGTTTAATTGTAGCTAATTTACGTTGTGTTGTTGTTAAACCTTAAAGAGCCTGACTCTTGAATCTATTTTCACTGTTAATGTTAATGCGCTGCTACTGTCAACTAAAGACTGTTAAATTGCCTCGGTTGGATATCGTATTTGCTGCAAAAGCAATGTTATTTATTAGATTTTAACAGTGCGCTGCTAAGTTGTTCTGTTTACTAAACTTAACATTACTTCTGTAGACTTTATGCTTTCCTTCAGTTTCTTGGCACCTTTTTTAGTCATGTAATTTATGGGCTTTGGCGTGCGCCAACGCAAGTCAGTTTACAGAATTTATGAACCCATTACAGCCTCATTTGAAAAACTCCCACTTATTTGCTTGTTGCATACTGTAATTACGCTAAGTTGTCTGTTGTTTCTGTAGATGCGTCTAAATGAATAATTCAAGTCAGCGCATTTGCTTTTTACTCTATACTCCGCGCAGGGTTCGTTATATTTAAATTTTGTCTGTGTCAACTTTTATTTTATTTTTTTAATTAAGAATGGTCCAAGTAAATACAAGGTGAGTTCCAAAGTAAATTGGAAGTGAGGTTATTGCGTTTTAAGTGTCAGTATGTTTTTGTCATCGGTGCAAGCCTTTTGAATGGCCTCTACGTCTGCATAACGCTTTCCTTTCATCGGCAAATGCATTTTTCCGAAAAGGTAGAATCGCACGGTGCCATATCAGGTGAATACGGGGAGTGGTTGATGGTTAAAATGTGATTTTTGGTCAAATAGTCGGACACAAGCGTCGATCGAGAGACGGCGCATTATCGTGCAACAAACGCCAACTTCCATCTTCTCGCACCGATGACAAAACATACTGACACTTAAGCAATAACCTCACTTCCAATAGATGAAATGTCATGAAATTTTTACTGGAAGTCGATAAACGATAGCAGATTCTAACGCACCAGTTGACATATAGATGGCGCCACTAGAGGGCGCTAGATTCAAAAAGTCCTGTTTACTTTGGAACTCACCTTGTATATATAAAAATTATGAAAAAGAAATCTTCGGGTAATTTTAATATTTTTTTGGCTTTCATTTTATTTACACATCATTTTATTATTTTCTTTTCGCCTGTTTTCTAAGTACATTTTTTAGTATATAATAGGTATGAATATTATTAGCCAATAACAGCTGCTCAGTCTGTGGCTATTGCCAACAAAAGTTTTGTCACTAATGCATATGTGGCGCCATTACATAAACAACAGAAACAGCAGTTTCGCCACCAGTTAAGTGCGTTTCATATACCATACATAATACACTCGCCCACACTCGCCGTTGTCTACTATTGAGTGTGCCATTTGGTTTTAGTTTTTTTGGCTGCATTTCAACAACATGTCAGTCGGTTTGGCCGAGATTTTTCCCATAACCACGCCCCTAGGAAAAGACGCTACGCTGCTTTAGTTTTGCTGCCAAAAACTTTTGCAAATAATTTAAAAGTTTTCCTGTTACTTTCGCTTACTTGTCGCCGCTAAGAACGTTCGGCATGGCAGGACTTCCTTTGCAGCACAAGATGCTGCGGCTGCGGCGACTGCTGCTGCTGTTGCTGGGCGCATTTGGGGCCAATAATTTACCCATTTTGCAGACAGCAACAAATTAATTTAATGTCAGACTGAAACTTATGCAGGAAGCATTATGCACAAGGGAAATTGTCATAGGAACATTAATTTTAAGTGTTAACCTCATGAATGCAGTCAACAAGCGAAAAAACTTGGTCAGGTGCTGGGTGAGTGTATGCGTGTGAGTGTGTGTATACATATATAAGTGTGCTATAAGGCCAGCACAGTTTCATTTGAAATCAGTATAGACAAAGTTTGAGCTACGAACGCGTATAAGACGACAGGAAAAATAATTTTTGCGGTTATAACAGAAAATTTTTTAAGTTATTTTGGTGAGTGGCGAACTTTGTTTAAATTTGAAAACAATTACATATGGGAATAAAGTGATTTTTCAGTGTAATTCATATAACTTTTTTACAGTTCCCAACGGTAAGCTAAAATCTACAAATTAAAGCGTTAGCCATCGATTTTCTTAGAATTTGACTTAATGCTGCATAACAAAAAATTGAAAAATAGCTAAAGAGTAGTTAACAATTACATGGCAAATCTGATTAGTTGTGCACAAAACGGAGGCAAAGGAATTTGCAAACAATCGAAAAGCACAGGAATAATGTCATTAGCAGAATGCTTGCATGCCAACGGCGGCAGTGCTGAGCCAGGATGAAGCCATAAACACAGTAAAATACCTCTCAGTCGCTCAGTGACTGCTGCAATGGCATGGCAACGTGTGTGACTGCAGTGTCCTTGGCAGCAGACTAAACTCAATTATCCAGCGTCTGCTGACAGTTTAAACAAAGGAGCAGCATAACTGCTGCTAGAAGGAACAGCTCTAATGGTCAATCTAAAAAGTTGCTCGTTTAGCACAAGAAAAATAACAAAAAAGCTGAACTGAACTTCGAAATTGATTATAATCTTATCAAGTTAGAAAATCCTATATGCATGCCACTGAGCGAGCGGAAGTTGCCACTGCCAAGCAGTAAATTCAATTTTGCATAATGGACTTCCTCAACGTGCTCGCAACTGTTGTTCTGTTTTGTCGTCTACACTGTTGTGCAAAATACACACATTTACTTTACTTTTTGTCGTTGCATTATTAGGCAATGGGCCAAGTGTTAATATGCAAGCTAAGGACGCAGGATAACTGCCGCTGCTGTGTTGCAAAACGTATAGCAAAAATAAGCTACAGCGGAGAGCTAAACTGCCAAGTGGGAGAAACCTTTTGCACTGTTGCCACTGCAGATATGCATTTGGTGAGTCAAGTCTGTACATTTTTTGTCTTTCCTTTTTTTTTTTTTTTTTACCATAAAGGGTTTTATGTTCTGGCATATAAGCAAATTATCTTCAGTGCCAATGTTTTTATTGCTTTTTTTATGTTATTGCCATTGCAGGCATTTTGCCATTTTTTTACTGCTGTAAATATGTATATGCAGTTTAAAAATCCCTTTTTTGTTGCTTCAACACACATGCTACATCACACAATTTTTGCCACCTGCTTTGCCTGCATCATGGCATATCATACACCACAACTATGTTTCTGCCACCTGCATGGAACGTCAAGTCAGCCAGGCAACATATGAGTAGCTTTCAATTATTCATGGAATTTTCACCACTTTGGCATGCTTATGCATTTATTGCATTTGCAAACAAATTACATGAATTTGGTTTATCAAAACAGCCGCAATGGCCTTTGATGCACTGTGGCAGTCATTTCATATTTGTTGTTAGCTTAACGCATTTAAAATTGCCTTTTGGCATTTTGGTAATTTTGTTCTTGTAGCCAGTGGGTTAGGTGTTTCTTCTTTTATTGATTTTGTAACAATTGTGCTCTCTTTCATACCTGGCGTATACATAATACCCATAGTGTATACGCATAGTTGTCCGTTGTTTTGTATTTCTTTTCTAAGCGCATTAAAAAAACGATTTATGTCAAGTTGTCTAAACTTACTTTTCCATTCAACTTATGTGTCGATTTAAGCTATATATGCTCTTTCAGTCTACACTTATGCTGTAAACCCATTTAGCCAACAATGTACCAAACTTTGTGTTACACATAACCAGCCAAACATTTTACAGCTGCTTGTGTTCACATGCCGCAAGCTCAAACTGTCACCTGGCTGCCGCACGAATTCCACAAAAATAAAACTAAGCCAAAAACCAGATGAAACTGAAACAGCTAAACTTCTATTCAAAACATGTTACGTGTAAAACTATTCGTCAGCAGATTGTTTTCACTCCCACACACCCGCAACATGCCCACACCACACCCTCAGACACCGCACAGACACGCACAGACTGCAGCACACACGTCTGCCACAATTGTGTTTTTTAATTTCGACGGATTGTTTACGCTTTGGCTTGCCATCTAAGTCGCGTACATGTCAACGCACATCCTGCTAATATCTGTTTGTGCTGCATTAGCTGAGTTTTATCTGTTTTTGCTTCGCGCAAATTGTGACGTTTTATATGCAACGCACGTCCTTGCCTGTAAACAATTGTCACCAGCAGCACAATGGCTGCTCACTCCTAGCCAGCTAATTTCGCATTTTCTTTTTTTGTGCGAATGCCGCTTCGCTGATTCTCAGACAGACACCCGCCCATCAGAGGGACTGTGCTCATTTGCTTTTATGTCAACAATAAAATAATACGAAAAAAAAGAAGGTGCCCTAAATATGATATAGACCTCAATAAAATACTTTAGTAGTATGCAGGATTTGCAACAGCAAATGTTAAGAGACTTGCCTTTGGGTAGCTGCCGGATTTTATTTGGGATTTTTTTTATTATTTTTTTTTTTAATGGTAATAAACTGTTTTTCTATTGATGTCAATAACCTCTCATGATTGCTCGCTATTTAAATTTTTCAAATTCTTTATAACATATTTTATGCAATTTAATTTAATGTTCGCCTTTATTAGACACAACAAAATTCACTAATATTATTATTCTACTTTTTTTGGTTACTTAGACAATGCTCATGTATCTGTCATGTGCAAACATATTTTCCTGATTGAGTTTGCTGTGCTCCCTTTAGGAAATAATCAAATTGTCTTAGCTACAAAAATCAACAGAAGAAAATTAGGAAAATAAAACGCCAGCTGCACAAAATCTCACGTGTGGCGCGTTGCGTAACGAATTTGTTTATCAATGTGTCGCATATGATCGGCATCATCAACTGCCAGCAAATCCTTGTCAGCCTTTTGCCACTTCCTGCTGCGAGACGCCATTATGCGCAGCAACTTAAAATATTTGTGTAGGTAAAAATTCAATAAAAATAAAGCCAACACCTTTCGGCGTGACACGGAACACATAATCATAAACCTAAAAACGAAATTGTTATATCTGCCGAAGACTTCGCTGTCGCACGGTAGAAAATTGCTACCTTTTTTTCGTTTACGTTTTTTATTTTTTGTTTTTTTTTTTTTTCTTTTTTTGTTTTCACTTTTATTATAATGGCATTTCTTTTGTTTATTTACGTGGCTTTTCGCCCCTTTTTCTTGTTTATTTTTCTTTTGCTGTTTTTTTTTTTTATCTTTTATTTTGTTGACAGAAAGTCACAAAATGTCACGCCCTAAGCAGAGCAATGCCTTGCACGTTTATTTCGTCATTTTCTTTACTTTTCCTGTGTTTTTTACCTTTTTTTTATTTTATTTATTTAACTCTCTAGGTGCGCTTAAAGTATTGTCTTGAAATTTAATATTTATTTATATATATATATTCTTTTTTTTTTCATATTATTTTATTTCAATAACTTAAATAGAAATGCCTGCAAGTAAAACTTAATTTTTAGGCTTAGCCACGCATTTGTTGCGGTCTAACGAATATTTCCAGCTCACTGGCATACTGACAACATAATAACAAAATCCAACAGACTGACCCTCAAGGACATGCACTCAAGCTCACTTACATTTGTGGCATAAGTGACAAACAAAAAAACAGGCGAAATTGCCTCAGAGCAGACGTCACACAGCACAACACAGCACAAGAGACACGTGCCAATAGGCACGGCAACTGAGTGTAAAACACGGCAAAAGCGATTTGACTACATTGTCCTGCCGCTTAACTTTGGCCAAAGGCTTTACAACTTGACACTAAAAGTCACACAGGCGCCAACGAAACTTTGCCAATGTCAATGCCACGCACGCAGGAGAAAGTTAATTTCGCTTTTCACTTTTGTGCTGTCGAAACTTTTCACTTTTGAATGCATACACAACGCGACATTACAGGATTAGTTGGCTGCTATAAAGGACGAACGGACGGTATTAGCCTTTGCCAGTTGTGTTTATTTTAGTCATGTTCGGAGTGTCCTTTTGCGTATGCAGGCCACACAGCAGCGCAGCAGCGAAAGTCATTAAAGTCAAGTTCACTCAAGTTCAGTCCCTGTGGTCCTGATTGCTCCTTTTTTGCGCTAATTAAGTAGGACACGTAATTGCTCTGCCATGGTGACAGCAATTACAGCTGTGCAAAAATACCTGGAAAATTAAAAGGAAATTGCGTTGGCGTGCATTAATGCTCAGCTTCGGCACGGTTCAGCAACGGCACGGTACTGCAGCGGCAGCACAGCTGCTGGCTCAGCTTTAGCCAGTTGCTAAGCATAATTGACAAGCTTAGAGATTTACTTGGCTGTCTGGCTCTGCCTGTGGCAAAACATGCCAAATGTGCTTGGCACTTGGCAAATTGCATGGCCACTTGCTTGCTGGCGAAATTGAAATTTGTTTATGTTACAACATGCAAAGGATGTCTTGTCTCCTTTGTGTCAAGTGCAAAAGCCATAAACGTCAACTGCCAACAAAAACTCTTAAGTCACACTCGATGCTGTCAATTGCACTCCATTCCCAGCACTGCACGAGTGTGTCTATGTTTACACATGTGCCATTGTGTGTGTATATGTGGTCCTGTGTGTGCGTTGAAAAAGCATCTGCAAGTGTTTTCCTATTTATGCTGCCAAGTTGAGTTCATTTAGCTAATGTGGAAATTACATTTTAAAGATATTTGTTATGTTAAAGATTTTGTAAATCATTTAATATTTGTTAATAATATGCTTAATAAAAAAAGTGGCTGCAATTTGCTGACTTAAACGAAAGCTAATTTAAAAAATCAACAGAAAACTAATCCACCGGATGTGCCTATTTAAGCTAACTGCATAAAATCAACACAAATTAAAACTAATTAAAACGTAAACGCAGCCAGCAAATGTTATTAGTTAATCAGCTGATCCCTTAGGTGAACTTAATCGAATATAAATTTGTTGCATTAAATGTTATTCCCAAAGCCTTCGATCAAAGTCAATTTGTGGAATAATTGATTAATTAAACAGGCGCCTCTCTTCGACTTCGCCTGACACGCGCTGCGGCTGTGTGGCATATCAAATCAAATGTTTGCCAAACTTTTGCACAAATAAATGTTTGCAATATGCCACATGAAATAAATTAATACCCGAAACAGCGGCTGTGCCATGTCGTTCGTGACATGAACACGTGTGTGTTTATTTCAATGCAGATGAGTATTGCCAGTAGCGATAAATTAAGCAGTTTTTTTTTTTATTTTGTACCTAAACAGGACCTCTAAACATTTACTCACACTGACTGTCATGCAGAAGTGTTATCTGGATGTCACATCTGCACATCTGCATCTGTTGCCTTTGCAAATAATTAATTAGCTGACATTAAAAGGACGAAGCTGATATGGCTAAATAACACTTAGTTCAAAGTTATTCAATATAATCAAAATACAAAAAAAAATTATGATTATCCTTGACTTTCTAAATCGCACTCAAAACAATTTTTAATTATTTAGCAAAGTCACCTAATTTCCCATTCGTTTCAGAACTCTCTCTTACAGACATGTCCACCCCCTTCCTATTAAGCATTCCATATACAAGATGTGGCATTTGGCTTTCGTTACCATTTTTGAGATTCAGCAGCTTTGTAACACTGAATGCCACGTGCCATGCCAGAACCTACGTCTAATGCAAATGTTATAATTACACAAAATATATATGAGGCAAGTAAAAGATTACCAAAAAGTAAAGTTTACCCTTACAACATAAAAAAATAACAAAATAATTTTTGTGAAGCTAAATGAAACTGTTTCTGGTTTCGTATTCGTATTCGTCCCTTTTTTTATCCATTTTGTGTCGCTGAGCCTTTTCACAAGCTGTTTGACAATTAAATTAAGCCGCGTGAACAACATTTTGGGTTGCAACTCTCGCTTTCATTGTAGCAAATCATTTGAGGCATATTGTGACATCCTCTAATAAAAAACACCCTTGGCACCCTTTTCAAAAATGCTCGGACCCAAGGCATTCAATCAAATTTTTGATTTTGTATTTTCCTGATTTAATATTATTTTTAAGATTATGTAACAAAAAATAAGAAGCCATGTTAAACATTCGCAAATATTGTCCATACGCCATGTTGTCATTCTTTTTTTATGTTGTAGCAAATAACTTTATCGAATCGCACAAAAATAGTAGCATCTTCTGCATTAAGTGTTTCCTTGCTGGCTTACAAGGCTTTTAAATATTTTGATCATATTTAATAATTGTCAGTCGATTATGTTTATCATTCGCTTAACGATTAATCAAAAATGATTTTCTTAGCACATGACAACCTTTTTCAAGCAAAATGAAGCTGACTTCATTACCGTCAGATAATGACTTCTGCTCATAATGACAAAACCATTAAAATAAATGCAAATACTTATGAACTGAATACAGACATGGGAATGCCTATGAATGAAGCTTGGAATTGGCAGACAGCAATCATTAATTCTGCTTAAGCTGCTAAGAACGGAACAGCAACATCCTCAACGTAGCATAAATGGTCTGCAGACATAATTGCTAAGCAACTAAGAAAGTATTTGCGTAAATAACAAGGATCCTTAAGGACTTCGCTCTGCCAAGTCAAAGAAAAGCAAACTTCCACAGTGGCAGTGGAGCGTACTTTGACTGCAGTAGAAAAAATATCTCCCCTTGAATTATGACTCCCTAATGTAATGTTAAGATTGCCGAGCGAATCTTAAAGCAAACTTTAAAATTCTGCATTAGAATGAAAAATTTGTGAACTCCAAAAGTTTGCAGAACTTTTCGGTTCAACTTTTCAATTCGCTGTGAGTCACTCCATCTCACTTGGGCTTGAGTGTAGTTTAAAACAATTTATATTGTATTTTAATTTTGAGAATGAAAACAAAATTTTATATAAAGGTCACCGAGAGAAATTTGATCCATTCAAAAAATTAAAGCTGCAACCCCTAATTTGAAAATATTAATATAAAAGAAAAAACTGTTAAGGGTTCCGGGGGAACTGAGACCAAAATTGGCAATTACTTACATGCCAGGAAAGGTTTCAATTATAATTCTAGCAATGTTGATGTTTCAAAAGAGAAAACAAAAACGTGTAAAAAAGCAAGTGGATGTTGCTAGCATATTAGAAAATTCCAAATTTTGTGTAAAAAGGTTGTTTTTTTTATTGACATCTTTATGGCGAAATATATTGAAACGCCTAAGAAATCCCTATTACACATTTACGCATATGACAAAAAAAAATTCGATTATACGCAGAATGTCAGCCAAGGCTTCGCATATTTTTACTTTATTATATTTTTTCTTTTTATGACCATTTGCAGCCATTGCCGCTGCACTAACTTTCAATTTATGTTTGGCCAACATTTTGAATGTTCGCTTATGGCCAAAGCGTGTGACGCGTAAAATCGTTTACTGATTTTATTTGCTCGTTTTACTAAATATTTTTTTTGTTGCTTAAATTGTTTATTTTGCGCCAAATTTATTGAAAAACTTTGTTTAGAGTTGTTATATTATTTTATGCGAAAATATTTAGCGTAAAAATGTGAAAATCGTTGCCATAATTTTCGAGCATTATAAAAATAGTTAAAACCAATTTTTTGCTATTTTACACGTAAAAGAGCTTCAATTTTTATTTTTATTAATTTTCTAGCCTCAAATATTCAAAGATTTAACATTTTAAGCAAAATGAATTAGCTGTTAATAATGAGTTTAAGAGTTTTGAAATAAAATTAAAAGTTTTATGTCATATGCAAGAGAAAAATACACATCGCACTCATAAAATTTCTTAACTTAAGTAATAGAAAGCCCTAATTGATACCAACCAATAATATTACTTTTAAAGTTATAAAAGAAAACAAGACTACGACTCATAATTTAAATAATTGTTGCCTACTTTCAGGTGCTTCAAAATGAAACTGAATGACGCATGTTGCTTAACTTCGTTTTTTAAATAAAAAACTAGGCTATTTCTATAAAACTTTACATGAACAAAAAAAACCTCAAAACTAAAGTTTATGCTAACAACTTTTAGTGCCGATTAAAAGCACAAAAAGTAAATATATAAATATAAACGAAATAAAAAAAAATAAACCAGAAATCCTGACACCGCAACATCCTCTCAACACACACTATTCGTAAATTACACAGCGGCTATAAAACCTGCATTTCAGTTGTCAAAAAAATGAAGACGTCGATTACTTGTTTCTCAATTTCCTTTCCGCCTACAACTGAACCAAACTGAACTGAATGATTGGCCATGTGTGCCCTTGGCTATTTGGTCCATCGAATAGAAATCGTAAAAAACCAAACACATGAAATAAAGAAAACGGGCAACAAACATCGAACGCATAATCGAAATAAGAAAATAAGCAAACTCATTTACTCTAGCATTGACCCATGGAACATTTTCACACACATAAAGGACACGAGTGAACGATTAAGTGTGACTAAGGCCTGCAGGCATCAAAAGCAACCAAAAAGAAAAAAACAAAAAAAGGCGGCGCTGTCAATGAAATTGCTTAAGGCCACGTGTACAAAGGCAAAAGCAAAAAAAATAATAATATCAACAACAAAGAAAAAGACATTACTGAATTCCAGACGCTTAGGAGCTATAAAAGCAATCGCCTCAAATGTGAGGCTCACAGCTTTTGTGTTCTTGATGTCCGTTTAAAACTAAAAAAAAAGGAAATGTTTCCGGTAATGCTTTGCACAATTCACCAAAGCTGTTACACATTTTATTATTTACTTTTTAGTTGTGGCCCATTGTTGGGTAATTTTATTTAACATATGACAGTTAACCAAAATTCGCATACGCATTTTAAATATTGCGCATACGCTACGTTGTCACATTTGGCAGTGGTCTCACAACTTTAAATTTGGCTCATTTAAAATGAAATACGCATCATGCGCCATTAACTCGCCGTGCATTTTCAACTGAATCTTCATCCAAATTTTGGTTTTTCCATGAACGCCTCAGCTGACCGGAAGCCAGTCCGCATCCATTAGTACGCATTGTTTGCGTTTTTATGACAGCGCTGCGAACTGCAACACATATTTCATTTGCCGCTGTTTTCTTTTCCCCAAAGTGAGCTTAAACCGAATCGCTTCGTGGTTATGCCAACATTTTTTCATGTTTCATGTTTGCGTACACATGTAGTCGGTACGAATTCGAGGCAGTAGCTAATGACCGTTGTAGTCGTTTGGCAGTCATGCACAATGCTTTGCTCAACACACAATGCACCATTGGCTCTGGCTACAATAAAACACGAACAGAATAGCTGAGTTGTCCACAACCGCAGTGTATACATTTGCGTGCGAAAAAATAAAAAGAGAAAACCAAAACAAAATAGGAAAATTACAAAAGTCTTTAACAGCAGCAGAGTACGAGAGCCCTTTTTCGTAGTTCTGAAAGTAAATGCGAACCAGGCAGAACCTATCATAAGAACGTTACACAAGGCCATGTTACGTCTTTGTCGAATCACGGCGATCACGTTCCACAGCTTCTCGATAAATCGTTGAATTAAACTCTGTTTAGATATTAGAGATATAATTGGATTCTTTTTTATGACCGCAAAGATTCTTCTATATCTTAAATTGTTTTAATTTTTTTTGTTAGAAGTGAATAGTGGTTCTTTAAAATATTTGTTTCTCGACTTTTATTTAAAAAAAACTCATACATGGAAAAGTTCGTGCTTTAGTTTTGTCCGGTTCTGCATATACTAAATTTTTTTCCTACCTTTTCATAATTGCAAATGTTTAAATTATAAAATATATATATATATAAATATTTCTATACAAAATTCTTTTTCATTCTAAAGAACAAATACTCGTATTCGCTGTTTTCGATTTGGATATAATCAAATTGTTTTTAATAGTTGATTATTAAAAATAATTTAATAAATGATATGTAAAAAATGCTGGTCTTTGACACTTTTGATCATTTATGCCGCCAGTAATAACAATATACTAAAGTTTATTTTTAGATATGCATGCGTTTAGCAACGAATTTCATATAAAAAAAAGTCATGATAAAAGTTGCTACTAAAAATAAACCTAAGCGTCAAAGTGAGAAGCAAATTGCTGATTACCGCTTCCTTGGAATGATTACAAAAAATATTCGTAATCGTTAATTTCTTTTCTTGTTTGCAAAACATTCAAAAAATTTTTTATGAGCATGTGTGTGCAAAGAGAAAAAAATGCGCTTATAAATAATTTTAATTTCCAACTGTTTCATATGCCCCATACAAGTTACACAATTCAGTCTGTAAATGCGCTAAATGCATACGTATTTTCCTAATTCTGATGCGGCAACGCATAACGCAATTTACTCCAAAAGTTGGGCTCACCCCAACTGAGGTAAGTTACCAACTTGGGAGCTTTTAGTTTCTTATCAAAGTCTGCCAACTGATCGGTATCTTTATAGCGTATGACAATGAAACGTTTACGCTCCTCAATGGCCGCACGCAGCACCATGCGCAGCTCCTTTCGCACCCAAATGGTTTCCAAAAACTTTGGCGATAGCACAATGATGACACGTCGAGATGAACGCACAAGTTTGGTTATCTCGTCCTGCAAGCAACCAATATGAAATTCACGATTATACCAGCAAAGCTTATATGGTTTAGGGCAATCCTCCAATTTCCTTATCAATTCCCATAGTATGTCCTCCTCAACGGGTGCGCAGGTGACAAAAGCATCATAGCTTTTATCGCTGACTTCGTCCTTGTCCAGCACACACCAAAGGCAGTAGCCATGTTCATAAAGCCAAATTTTAATTGCCTTCATAAAGCACAGAACAAGTATCAGAACTAAGAGAATTATACAACCGAAGCTGATGCAAACGATCATGGCCACGTTTGAACATAAATCGTCGACGTTGAGTTGGCCAATGATGTACTCGGAGGTATTCTGACAGCGTAGTGCGCTGCTGTCCGTTATGTTGGGCAGCATTGCCTTTACAAATATGATAAAGTCCTTCGCTGCACAATCGCAATGCCAAGGATTACCTGCCAGTTTGAGGCTCAGAGTTTTGTTGCGTTGCATGCACCAAGTCAAGTCTTCTGTGGTCAAATCGTTCAGACTGTTGTAACTGATATCCAGATGTGTTATGGTCGCCGGCAGCTGACTTATGGTTAGAGTGGGTGTTTTACTGCAAGAAACAAGATTGGCCGTCAATTTGGTAATTTAGTTTTTGCACGAAAAAACGCTCACAATGCGACTTCTCTGAATTTGTTGTGTGACAAATTCAACGTTTTTAATTTGCGTGTTCGCTTGAAGAGCATCCGCGGCAGATACGCTAAAGCATTATGAGAGAGTTCCAATTGCAGCAGATTCACTTGATCATGCAATAATTCAGGATGCACCTCAATTAAATTGGCGTTTTCGCTAATCCTCACTTCGATTAGATTTATTGCACCATTGAAGTAATCAGCAGCCAGATAATCAACACAAGGGAATGTGCTCCTAAGGCTGACTGCCTTCAGACTTGTCATATTATTAAAGTTTAACGGTATTCTGTTGCAGTCCTTAGTATGAAATGTAAGCGAAATGTTTTCCAACTGCGGCCAACCATGCAACATTTCATTTGTCAGCTCAACGCTTTGCACATTTGTCCATATGAGCTGCGTCGCATTTGCACAATCTGTGTACAATTCTGTAAGATTTTGCGCGCTCGATTCATTGTTTATGCAAGTGGCTTGCGCTTCAAGTAAGAACCCAAAAATCAGCACCAAATGAAACTTTTTCATTATGTATTCGCTATGAAGCTCGCGTACGATTTGGTCACGACAAACAGCGGATTCCTACTGCTTAGAATTGGCATGCGGCGCAGTAAGTACGCCGTTGTAATAATTAAATTGAAAGCAATACCGAGAATAATGAATCATCCTCAGTTTGTTTAAACGCGTTTGTAGCGAACTTATGCTCAGCCGGTTTGCAAAGCTTAGAGTTGATAACAGAAGCAAAAACTACTTAGATACAATTTTCTAGCCAACTGCTCTGGGCAAAACCTTTTTTATCAAAGTGTGAATGTCGTAACTCAAATGTAGCTTGAAGCTCAGAAAAACATTTGAAAAGTGTGTAATTAAGTTAGAAATAACGTGTGACGCAAGCTGTAGTTATTAAATACCTGTAGCAGCCATAATTCTGATACATCTTTGACACAGTCAATTCCTTAATGTCAAACGGCGATGAACAGCTCCAGCAAGCAATTACCTATAAGTACTTTTTCGTAGAATCGCCAGCAGAGCCTGTATAATTGCTCCAACTTTCTTATAGAAGCTGCCAACATTTTGTATCCAGTTGCTCGCGTCCATACTTGGTTAAAAACTTCAACTAAGCCATCCTAGGTTTCATTTCTCCAAATCGCAATCAACAAAGCTGCAATTGTAACATTATTATAATAAAACTTATTTATATTTATAAGAATTATACACGTATTTTACCAACTTTGCTATTTAATGTTGATTTTCTATTCTTAGTTGTTTGTTGTTGTCTGTGCGGTAAATATACCATGTTGACTTCAATCTCTGGATGCATATGAACCAACACAATACACATTAAAGCAGCAGACTTCCAAGTAAACATTATATATTGTTAATGATATATCTGTGAATTACACTTTGCACAAGAAATAAACAAATGGTTCAAACAAGAAATGCACTTTCTGAACTAACATTATCAAACAGCTGTTTCAACAGCTGATCTGCTGTTGCGCTGTTAAACAACTGTTAAGTCAGACGCTTCTGTCGTGCTGCCAACTTTCCTTTAGCTGCTTCTGCTAACATGAACGTTATTTTTTAATCTACAATTTAAATTTTAAATTTGGCTTTTGCAAATTCTGTTTAAAATAAAGATAATAGAAAAATATTACAATAAATGCATAAATGCCATTTTTTCCTCGACAGTTGATATTCTTCTAACACAGAGCCAAAACTATCTAGATTAATAACAAATAACATTATGTTTAAGTATTTATATTTATTTGCAATGAATGTATAAAGCATGAGCAACAACCACGCATACACATTATGTATAATTAAGTTTCATAAAATTTAACATATGATTTGCGCCAATAACAATACGAATACAGTAATGTGTGCTATGTCTGTTCAATATTTATGCAAATTTTTAATACCAAACAATTATTATTACAATATATTATATGTAAGTTTAATATGTATATAAGTAAATATATATATTTTTTCGTAATCGGTTCTAATAAAAAACTTGTATAAATATTGTACGTACAATGATAAACTGAAGCACCACCGGTTTTGTGCACTAAGAATAACATTTCTTTTTCGAGCTTAAAAATTAATTTGAGCCTTGCGACAGGCATTTGCATACTTTGGTACCTTAAGCACAACTGTATAAAAGACAATTACTGGTTGAGAGCAGCAGCACACAAAGTCAATGGTCATAATTACAAAAGAAAAAATCCATAAAAAATTAAAAATCAAACATAAATAAGAACGTTTAAAACTCAAAAGGAAACTACTCTGCGGCTGGTGTCAAAAGTGCAGTGTCCTCAGGCAATGGTTTACGCTTATACGAAGGTTCCGTAGCCAAGTAGATAACCAAACCGCCAAATAAGACATACAACACGCCAATAATATTTGCCAATACGCCCGACGATGGGAACATGGCATAGTCCGGGCTATAAGATTATGAAAACATTACATATAAAACGCTTAACTTTATGCAATGCACATTACTTACATGGCGAAAATGGCCTTCTCCGTAAGTCCCATCAATGCACTTGCAATAGCCAAGACAAAGCCAAAAAGTCCAAAATAGATATGCAATGGCATCAACGCTACTTTATATGTCTCACGCATACCGGGCACCAAATACGCCATAAAACCGGCAACATATTGCAAACCGAAAATGATCACCGTCGACAAGCCCAGCCAAGAGTGCAGCGTATACATATTCGGAATGGGTGAGGGCTTGGCAAGATTGTGCGAGTCGAAAACAGTCTTCAAGGCGATCACCACCAAGATGAAGACACACATATGTATGCCGGCGTGGGTAAACTTCAGTGTCTTCTTGCGCATCGTTCGGAAACCACGATAAATGAGTATAGCTGCAAAAGTTAACCAAACCCAAAACAAATTAATAACATTTAGCATAAATCAACACCCTCAATGTAACTTACAATTGCCATACAAGAAGATGAAACCAATTGTCATCAGTAATGGATGCCAATTGAATTCAAGTTGGGGATTGTCGCTGCCGCCCAAGCCGCCAAAATGTTGCCCAATCCAAGTGCCGACAAGCACGATCATCGTTAGCCCACATAGCTGCGTCAGCACATACAGTACACGAAAATTGATCATCGATGAATCCATATCCATTTTGTCTACCAAAACAAAACAAACAGACAAAATATAATATATAAAAAAAAATCTGTTAAAAAAGCTAAATGCAATGGAAACATAAAGGAGAATTATGGACAGCACATGTTGGCTGCCAAGTTAAGCAATTGCCAATTAAAAATTCAAAGCATAAAACGTCTGTTTGCCTATTCTCATGCTTGTGCTTGTGCTTTTGTTTGCTTATTTGTTTATTTAATTAATTTTTACTTTATTTTTTTTTAAAGTACGCAAAACAACAACACTAATAATAACAATTGTATATATGTATGTACATCTATGTACATTACTCATACGCGGCATTGTTTATATTTTTTTATGAATTCCAAGCGGCACACCATGCCACACCATGAAGTAACATTGCATAGAAACTTTTAGTTTTCAAACTTACAGATGCATACATACATACATACATACATACATATGCATAAGTACTCCGCACAAAAGAATTTTACTATTTAATTAAGTTTTCAATCTTTACTTATTTTTTTTTTAAGTTGTTTTTATTTTTGTAATTTTTTATATTTTTTCCTTTTTTTCTTGTTTTCTTTTTATATTGTTGTTGTTGTTCAAAACGAAACGCAGCTGCGCAACGCTGTTCCATTAAACAGATCGATGACTCTTAATTGCGCACACGAATGAAACGGATTCGTTTGTTAATCTCGTCTTGTGCTGCGGCTGCTGCTCAAGTGCCCACTGAAGCTGTCCATCAACAGTGTAACGCGTAGTTTTTATTTTTTTTTTATAATTTTATTTTCTTTTTTTTCTGATTTTGATGTAGCGTTTGACATTTGCTATGTAGCTTTTATACACGGCGGCAGCGTTTGTAATGGCTTCTCTTTTTTTGTGTCTCACATATTTTTGAAATAGTTTACAACTTTTTTTGTTTAAATGTTTATAATGATTTCACTTTTATTGACTGATAGGTAAAATATCTTAATGTGATATGCTTTGAGTAAGTGCGTCATTATTATTGAGAAAACTATGCCAGTAGAATTTTGAAAAAAAAAATCGACTAAGAGAAATTTTCTAATCAAACAATAGTCGTTAAGGCCATGGCAACTTATAAAACATATCGGACAGCTTAGCCAATGGTTATGCTTTATCTAATCTGGGCTCTTATAAATTGCTTCTTCTTCTTCTCTAATTACTTATAGCAAATACATTAACGATACCCACATTTATAACTATGCAATACACTGGGGAAAAAAACTGGGTCAACTTAGCCTTGCATAATGCGAACCTGTTACGCATAAATGTATTTTTAATTAATTTTAATCGCATACGCATTTGGTGACCCGACCTAAAATTTGCCTTTACCTCGCACACTTCCGCTGTTTCCTAAACAAATATAATAATAAAACGCTTCCATTTCTACTGTCATACCATATTTAGCCGTATTACGACGTCGCGTTTCTTGACTATCCAACAGTGTGCCGCACTCATCATCCGTCTCGGAAGACGTTGACATCACATTGAGTTCTTGCTCCATATAATCTTTCGTTAATGGATTCCGTTTGATGACCTGAGTGTTGCGCATGGAAACACCCCAGCATTGGCTGCAGGTGTTTGTGTAAAAAAGTCAACTTGCTAACGCACAACAACGCATAAAAGTCGAAAAGAATAATTAAAAATAACAAAACAAAACAAATGCATACAAATATTTATTAAAACTTAGCTTAAATAAATGTTAAAGACAAGCATAAACACAAAACAAAATTAATAAAACGCCAGTGTAGGCAGCGACTTCGCCTCTTCCGTTGAATTGCGTAGCCAATGCCTAGAATTTTGATTTATTTATCAAATGGAGCAGCTGTAGGCCCTATTGGGTTGCAGCTGTGCAACAGGCACAAGACCTGCCCGCTATTGTTTAAAAACTTCCGTGGCACAAGAGCCACAACGAAATAATAACCAAATATTTCCAGGAATACGAAATTCTAATAACAATTAAGCTAAGTCATCATCCGATTCATTCGACTGCAATTTGCATAACTTTAAGGTGGGGCCAGCTATCGATTCGCTACAACAAATCTCTCATGAGAAAATATTTGCCATAAAAACAGCAAATAAACACGATTCCTTATGTAGTTGACACAAATACTTCTCAACAATTAGGCAGCCATTCACGTCTATTAACTCTGACAGCTAAACGTGCAGAACTGACAGTCTATACTAGAAGGACTCTCGGCTTATATAAACAATTAACAAAAATGACCGCATGTTATAAAGTTTGCACCCACCCAACTTATCCAACTTATGGACATACCCACAATTATCGCATGTTTTTTATATATTTCTACATTATTTTTATTTTTCTCTTTTTTTTTCTCTTCACAAAATCATGCGCATACAATTTACGATAATGCATTAGGGTCATGTTTTTTATTCACCATATAATTAACTGACTGTTGCTTAGTTAGATTGTAATTAAAGATAATATTGGTTTTCTAGCAATCAAGGCGTAAAGGTCAAAGTAATAGCCAAAAAAAAAAAACCAGAAAGGTATGAGCCTTGCTAATGACTTCATTAGATGCTCATGTGCTCATAAACAATATGAACAACATTTTCGATATATAAAAAATTTAATACATATCATGTCATGTTAGGCAAACGATATATGTATTGTATTAAAACCATAAAAAGGACATACATACATGTATTTAGTATAAGAGAAGGGTTTGTGTAGTGTCTGGCTGGCAAACTTGCATCCTTGATCAATCATTCTTGAACCTATTCTAGCAAAATTTGCCAACTATAGCCCTTAATAAATAACATATATAAATTACTTGAATTCTATGCAAAGTTATCTAATTGCGCAACAATTTTGTTCTAAAAGTGTTTCTATAAGCTCAACTAATTATTATTCAACAATTGTTTACTATAAACAAAATAGCTTAGATTCCTGAGCGTAGCTCATCCAAACAAGACACGAGCTATAAAACTAGTTTAGACATTTATGAAATTCTTTTAAAAAGTGAAAACAAAATTAAGGCAAACATCATATCATATGCTGATCATTTACCTAAACAAACATTCTGATAAATGGAGTTCTGACAATATTAAACAAGAAGATAACAATTTTGAGACCAAAAGTGCAATTAGATGGTACTGATATATGGGACATTGACTCACTGTTGGTACAAAAAAAAATACTATAAAAACAAGACACCGGCCAAATGGCAAGCAAACACTTTGAAATTAATTTTCGGAACAAGAATTTGCGCATGGCAGACCGACCTTGAATATGCGTTAAAATTTAGAGCATGATTACTTGTTCCAATGCTTGTCTGTAGTTTACTTTTTGTTTATTTTTTTCAGACGTATGTAAATGAAACGTTTATGGCAAATAAACTGCAAATACAGTCATAAACTTGGCTAATTAAAATAGTGACTGGCACACAGTTAACAATTCAGTTTTTTTTTTCTTTCAGCTTATTTTTGAACCGATTGACTTAGATTCAGGTGTGAAGTCTAGCAACAGTTAACATAAATTTGATTAACGGCAATAAAGATAAGTAACGACAAAAAGCCATTCTTGGCAATTCAATAGAAATTCAGAAAGGTTATAAGATTAATTTTTGAATTGGATATTGATTTCAAATATTTTCATAATGCTTATTCAAGTGTCATATGTGAATTGTTATTCAAGCTTAAACATAATAACATTGTTGACTGTATCTATTCATTATAAAATATATCAGACATAGACTCAGCATAGTTTTTTTCCATTATGTATTGTGCACCAAAATCACAATTATAAAGGACATTTTTTTTTTTTTGATTCAATTGTAATTGTTAGAGGTTTTAATATATATAAAGAAAAAATATTATAAATTATTTTCTACTTATATAGGATGTAGGAACAACATGACAGAGTAATTTCCAATGTGTCGCATCATTTCAGCCGGCCTATATTAATAAATAAGAAAGGGATCTCTTATAGATGAAGTCAATATTGTGACTGAACCATAAATAGGAAAAGCCTCCTGTTGTAAATCGATTTTGAAACACTGTTTCTTTTTTGTTTTTGCTTAAAACACAAGGCCGCCGTCAAGGTTCGGTCCATTGGCACAGCATTGGCAGGGTTATTTAGTTTTTTTTTACTTAGTTATTAAACGTTCGCAAATTGTTATAAGTGAGGCTGTTGTACCCAAATCATAGGAAAATAATATGAGTCATATGTAATTTTTTCTTCTCCTGCTTTTTATTTTTTTTTTTAGCATTTCGATTTTGTTTTTTTTTTTTTTTAATTTCAATTAAAATTAAAAGTCATGCAGTGAAATTTTCAACTCGCCTAGCAAAAACCTTTCTTTTTTTTTGGGTTTGGCTTCTTGGGTTTTTACCCAGCATAAAGCCACCCTGTAGAAACATTTTCTGTTTTTTTTGCCCTTTCATCTTCGTTGCAAGCAAATTTACGCAGCAAACAAATTACGAATCAACAATACCATTAAATTTTAATGTTCAATTACTTATACAATTATTTAAAAGAAAATTAAATGCAGAAACCGAATGTTAATATTAATATTTAAATTAAAAAAAAAAAGTAAAAACAACAATGTTAAGCAAAGCGTTAAAACTGATCGTGCGCAAAATTTTTGAATGTTACAATTTTTCGTTGCCTTTGTTGTTATTGTTGCTGTTGTGGCCATAAAAATACACATAATAAAAGAAAAAAAAAACACTTCGGAAAAAAAGAAAAGCAAAAAATATATAACATAAAAAAAATCTAAAAACAAACAAAATGAAAAGTGAAAAACCAAAGTGAAATTATTTATGCGATCTGTCTGTTTATCTGCTGCAAATAATAGCAAGCAAACTTCAAGAGCACACTGAAACAGAAAAAAATATGCACCGAACTTATGTATATACCATCGCAAGTCGGTTGCGTCTCAAACTGTCAGTCTACGTGCCCATTCGCCCCATTCCCTCCCCACTCAACAAAACCCATCCTTACTTAACTGCCTAACTAACTTTCTGTCTCTCTTTCACTTTTGTCTACGCGTCACAAGTCTGCGTTTGTTTAACTTTTACGAACATTTTCAGATATTCAAGAGATATGCATTTGTTGTTGCTTTTGTGATGTTTTCTTTTCTTTGCAATAAAGTCGTTTAAGTTTAGTTTTGCACGCCGTTTTTTTTTTTAACTTTTTCCTTCTTTTGCTACTTCTGCTTTTCTTTTGACTTTAGTTATGTCGAAGAGCCAAATACAAAAGCAAACAAAATACCATTCACTTTGGACGTTCGCCTTTACCTTTAATAGCAGACGACGTTGTTGTTATTGTTGTAGTCGATTGCTGCACTTGTTGCTGTTCTTGTTGTTGGGGTTTTGCTGCTGCTGCACTGCCATTATTTTCACCGTTAGCCATTGTAGGTAATGTTGTCGTTGTCGTGATTATTGTTGTATCGACTGCAGGTATTGTTGTTGTTGCAATTGTTATTGTTGCAACATCGGCACTTGTTGTTGCCGTCGCGACATTTTCAATATCATGCGTTTGAGACATTTTTATTGTATTTGTTTTTTTTTTGTTTCTTTACAGTTTCTTTTTTATTTATATTCGAATAGCAATATTTCGTGTATAACACGTAGCTAGCACAATATAAACAAATAAACCACGTCTTAATTTACTTGCGTGTCGTTGTTAAATTCTTACGAAAATCAATCAAGAATAACTTATTTGCAATTTAATATTCAATGTAAATATTTATGATTTGGTTTTTGTTATTTAACTTTTACAAATGAGCATGGAAACTCCTTCTTTAATGCACAAACATACATAGACACAGTAACGACTTTGAGAATACAATATATACGGGACGACACTAATGACCAAACGCTTGTACGCTTAACACGCGACTGAATTTAAAAACTACGTATTGCCTAACTAAAAAATATTTTCTCAAAATCGCTGTGCACAATATGACACAAACACTACGAACGTGTTAAGGCGTGCATGCATTGAGTAAACCCGCTACTCACTAGTTGCTTGCTCATAATGGCTAAGCACGTACGGCACCTGTCGGGGCGCGCTCTCGCATGCACTCACATGCGCTCCAGCCAACTCCCGTTGTTGTTCTGAGCTGTAGCGGCAGCTGAAGTACTGGCGTGAAGCACATGAAATACTTGAATTTCTTATGCGGTTGGCTCTAATGGTTTGCTTTGTAGATATCGTAATTTATTACTCAGCAAACGCTCTGCAAATTGGCGTTAATAGGGCGAACATTGTTGTTGTCACCCACTTATTTGTTTTTGTTGTAAGTTGCAGAAGACACATTTTGAAAAGGAGAGTACAAAGTGTTGTTGCTCTGTAAGTCGTGCTTATTTTTGTTGGTTTTCGTTTATTGCTTCGTACATTTTAATGCATCATACGTCGTTTAGGTTAATTAGTCATAATTATTATAATGTTAATTATTGCCATATATGCAGTAATTTGTCATTTGCGTCTTAAATGGGATTTGTCTGATTTCTCATCTCTTTTTTGTGTTATTCGCAAATAAATTTCGGTTTTGTTTTTCAGTTGCGTTTTGTTGCTATTTTGGGTACTTTTCCCATAAATTCTTTTGTTTAAAATCCATGTTTTTTTGTGACCTTCGCATTGCTATATCTTTTTGTATAATATTCCTATGTAAGTATACAATTTTACTTATAAATTTACTGTTGTACATACATATTAAAGCATCATTTTACAAGTTTATTGTTTTTGTTTCGAAGCACGTAGCACATTGTGGTATATCGAATTTTTATGTATCGCGCATAAAGGGTGCAATTTATAATCAAAAAATTGCCTTCACTTTAAAAACTGTTGCATGCCTAATTTTTTGAAAGCTTTTTTTGATTTTTGCACATTCGCCATACTCTGCACTACAATATTTTACACTTTTAACATATTTTTACAAACAAATGCATAAACTTCGTTATGAACTATTTAGATTTAAATGTAAATTTTTATTATTAATTTTATACTTACTGTATACCATGCCAAACAAATGCCTCATGTTGCTTAAATTCCTTCCGTACTACTGTGCGCTTGCGAAGGTTTGCGAAAGCTGTTTATCTTTTCTTATATTTTTTGATTTTCTTTTCTTCTTTGCAAATTAGAGACAAGGTATGGAAAAAAATACAAAGGGAACAAAAAACTTTAGACGAGACTGTTAAAAACGCAATTAAAAATTGCACCTACAGCAAATACGTGATAATTTACTTGTAGTTTTTATCTTGATAACACCAGCAAAGATTTTTATGGTCACAATCGTAACAAAGCAACGGAATAATCAATTTGCTGTTTAAATTTTTGTCTTTCACGTTACTCCTGTTGCGCTACTACTCAGCTGCTGTCGTCTAACTGACAACGTCAATGACATAGTACCGAAAAACAACCACCCACTGAAGCTAAAACTTTAGTTACCATATGGCAGCGAAAAACGTCAACCGCAATCTCAAACACACATAACCCCCGCGACCGAACATCCAACAAACATATCAATGCGTGGGCGCTGCGTGGAAAAGTTGCGCATCGACGCCCACGCACAAAGGATAATACTTGCAGCAACGAATTTCCCATTGGGTCTTTCTAGGAAAGAGCACGCTCTTATAATGTTCACACTCTTTGTTGCTTGTTTAAAGCGCACTCTTAGTTACGTATTGTTATTGTTACCGCAGGCAATTCCGCATTAAATTCGGCGAGACGTGGCTCACAATATTTGATATTCTTTTTGTTTGACATAAACAAATGTTACACTTACCTGCTTATTTGCACAAGCCCTAATTAATGCAAATCAATTGTAAAATATTCACACACGAAAACAGCAAGAAAAAGACTGATTCGCGTATATTCAGCACTGTGCAGCGAGTCACTAAATTATGAACTTTGTTTTATTTTTTTCGGTACCGTATTAACTGCTAACACTCATTGTCTGCGTTCCATTTGTGATCTGCCGCTCGACTTTGTTTTGCCAAATATGAAAGCAACTCCACGGTCCATTCACTCTTGCGATATAAAAATATCAGGGCCAGACGGGCGCCGTCGTCGGTGAACTTCTGAATTATCAACTTTGTTGTAGGTAAAGCTTATTTTTCTGTGCTTTGTGTTCACTTGAGAGCAATGCAGGAAACCTAAGATGAATTAAATCTATTATTGTAATTTGAGAAATTCAACACGCTTCGTTCAATTACGTAGAAAATTGTTGCATATTGTATATCAACAGGTTTTTGTTTTTGTACTCAGCGATGCCAACACTTTGTATTCTAAGAGCACGAGCGCCCTCTCTCTCGCACGTTAAAGCCTAGTCTTCTGTTAAGTTAGTGTAGTGATGCTTCTGACAGCTGATGTGTTGGCGAAAGAGTGGAAATTAATATAAGTCTTTTAGACTAATAATTAGCATTGTACCAACAATTGTACTTATTTGTGGTGTTGTTGGGTTTAATTTGCGAATTTGACTTTGTTATTGTAGCAAAATCGAAACAAACGTTTACGTCATGGTTGTCAGGGTGTAGAAATGGGTTTGCGCACAGCATAGTAGAGGGTCAAATGTACCGTGAGCAGTTGAAATTGCGCATATACAAAGAAGGTTCTACGTTGTTCAGTACTGCATTTAGTGTTGTTTCTCACTTAATCACATTACGCGGTTAGAGCGTCTCTTCGTCATTATTACCTTTGCCTTTGTTGTTATTTTGTTTAGAACATGGGAGTCTGGAATTTGTTTTGTAAAAGAGGTTTTGTTGCCGCATTTAAGATCTTAATATCTCATAAATCTTACAAAAGTTTAGATAGTTTTTGCTGGTTAATTCAAAACCTGTGATACTCGCGTAGTCTTGGTAGTACCACATACTTCTACTTAGATATTTTATCGAGTATTCACAAGAAATGTGTCGAACGTTGGTAACATATTGACTGTCTATACTTTTAGGCATTTCTATATGAAACTGAAAATTTAAATGTATTCGTGCATGTTATACTCAATCGCGTTTTAAAAAATTAAATACATTAAACATTTTTTTTTTTATTCTTTAAAATTCCGTTTTGTATAGAAATCATTACATCTGGAAATGTATTATTAGTGATTTCATCTTTCCTTACATGATGATTTATAATGTTCGTTAAATTCCTACAAATTTTGGATTGCTCCGTTGTCATCGCTCTGTGGTCCAATTCCACTGAACGCAGAAAAATTGAGATCTCGTCGTCGTAAGTTACAATTGGTTGTGGGGTTGGTGGTTTTGGTGCTGGTGGTGACGGACTCCTTTTTTTGATTCGAAGAAGCGATCTCGAAGAGGAAGGCTCGTCTTCTAGTTTGGCATCCTACATGTTCAAAAGAATAGTTATATTAACTTTTCAATATTTATTATATATCAAATTAAAAAATTACTTACCGCGGCTGTTCTTTTCTTGTTGGTTAAAAATTGCAGACTTTCGAAATATCCATGTGTTGCTGGATCTTCTGTACCTTCAGAAGACATGTCACTTTCACAATTTAGTCCTGCCATTCTTCTGGACTTTTCTTTCCTATATTCTTTTAAAATGTTTTTCATAGCTGTCTTGCACTCCGCAGTGAGCTCTGCGATGAATTGTTCCTCATCCTGAATATATTCTTTACTATCCATTGTTGCTTAAGGTTTATACTGTTAGCTAATATTTACTATATAAAGATTACAAAAATGAACTTGAATCCAAATATTTCAATGTAAATTTATTATGATATCCTCTTTTGAAAGTTTTTCCACACAAAGTTTTTTTGCTGCTTTGCATATGTCCTAGATGGATTTATATTTGAGTACTACGTACGTAATTCGGTGCGTAAAATTATTATTATTATTCCAATGGTGGGGAATATTGCCTATGGCATGTTAAAGTCCAGTTGATTCGCAACGAAAAACTCGGAAATACGCATCACTATCACATTCTAGCAGGGGTAAGTGGGGAGCGGAAACAATCGCATAAATTTACGGTATCATGGCGTTTGGCCCAAAGATTAGATAGCGGGTGTGGTTGTTGTTGCCCAAATACGGAATCCATGACAGCGGATATGCTGTTGTTTCCGGAAACATCCTCTACGGCTACACTGTGCAAGCTAATGCATCGGCGAAAATAATAAATAAAATATGAAATCTACACACGATACGAAAAACAGCTTATTTTACAAATGTACTCAAAACAGCTGTTTAGTGTTGGCCCAAAAGCCTTGCAGCACTGTTGGCTCGCAATCAAACGCCATGACAGTAGTTGCCGCCATGGGTGAGAGTGTGATAGCAAATCATATTTCAGTGTTATAAATAGTGCGTGGCACCACCTACTTTTAATATGCATCTTATTTCTCGTAGTGTCCGTTACATATCTACTGAATTTAATTCATCTATATCAAATACTTCAAGAGATATAATCGTAATTTCATCGCAATCGGATGAATTTTATAGAAACCCATGAAGGACACGTAAACGAACATTTTTATTAACATAAATTAGCCCGGAAGACAAGCCGCAGACAATGAATATAATTGCAGAAACACTATTATTATTATTTCCATTTTCATTCAAATTTTTTTCTTAAACAATAACATCCACAATAAAACCAAAATCCACGAGCAAAAATAAACAACCGCATTTCGACAACTACCGCACATGAATTTTAAATGTGGAAAACGCTATGTCCTTTTATTTTTGTCAATATTTTACTCTTAATTGAGTAGTTTGCCGAAAATGATACACAGAAAATCAAAAGATCGCTCAGAATTGATGGCAAATATGACTATGAATAACCCTATTGAGAAAAACTTGTACAGAATTGTAAACGTTTACTTACGTTTTGTTTTGCCAAGTGCTTGAAACATAGTAACGTAACTACAGTCGAACCTCGGTTAACGATTCGTTCCCCAATCTGGTTTATCATGAAATATGAAATAAAATATTGCGTTCCAGGTAAAATCACAATAAAACATAAATACATTCAATATATATATATATATGTATATATGTATATATGTATATTATATTTAGACATTTTATATGAAATCCAATTCTTTTTTCTAGGAGTTGTTTAATTTAAACTGCATATGCAGTTATATATGAAAACGCAATAACAAAACTAAATAACTTCGTGCGTTAAGTGAAACAAGTGTTTCTTTTTATTAAATGTTATTTGTTAAGCAAAAAGTTCGTTAAGCAACGGGTGCATCAACCGACGGTCGACTGTACTGACTGTGTATATATACTCTTGGGGTGTTTTGCGTGTAATTTCAAATTTGGTTCCTTATAATTCCCAAATGGTTTATATGTCGCTACGGACAAGTTAAGACCAAATTTTCCAAAAGTTATCGCTTCTCGGCCTAAAGGCTAAGATCAAAAGTGTAGTATCTGTTCTTATCAGCTTAACATCTGATAGTTTCTCCATTGGAGTACAACAAATGTTAAACTGATTTTTGGAAACAGATGGAGTGTTAGGAGCTTGCTCCACCTCCGTCGCGGGTTGGCCCGGCATTGCAGTGCTGCCGGGATTCAGCCCAAATAAATAATACATTTAAAATTAGAAATAATAGGTATAGAATAAGGAATATTTCTTGAATTTGCAAGAAATTATTGGCTTAAACCACATCCGTTTGGAAGTCTCTTCAAGGAAAATTGTTGGTTAATATTACGTTCTTTAAACAATGTCCGCGGTTTTTGCCACTTGGTAGATGGTGCAACAGTAATTTAGACGCTTCATTTATTTACAGTTGACACCCATACACACAATGGGCACCACTAATCCGATGGCCTTTGAAAGATAAAGTGTAGTTTCTGTAATTTCATATTGGCCCTAGACATGTTTATTGTTAAGCGTTCGTTCTTGAACCACAGCTACTTAACTAATTTTGACTTTTGTTTAATTTATAGTATGTTTGCATGTACAAACCTTAAGGCTATTCATAATCACTGTCAGCTTCATGGCACGAAGCATCACTTTCATCATCTGACTTTGACTTTTGCTTTAAATTTTCCTTTTCTTCCGATTGTGACGTCATTGGCTTAGCTTCGCCTTGTGAACGATGATGAAAAACAAATGAAACACATTTGCTGGTCTGCCATGCCTGTGCGAGCACACTGTCGGGCAAGCCACGATTATTTGAGCAGTGAAACCATTGCGATAAATGCGATGTGCAGTCCGTATTTTCCGGCGGCGGTTGAGTTTGTATGTGATGCACACATCGTTTGCACTTTAATTTTATATGCGTATCCGAGAGCACATCCTCCTCAAAGCGAAACAGATCTTTCAAGTCATCGCGCGTGAAGTGCTTTTCAACCGATTCATTGTTATCAATAATTGTGCTAGAGAGTGATTTTTTGTGCGTTTGTCTTTGCAGTATTTTCTCCTCAATGGAACCGGTCGCCACTAAGCGGTAAATATAGCATGGTTTCTTCTGACCATCTCGCCAGACGCGCGCCATTGCTTGCTCGTCGTTTGCGGGATTCCAGTCGGGATCGAACATAAACAAACGATTAGCGCCAATTAAGTTTAGGCCGCAACCACCGGCCTTGGAGCTAAGCATAAAGAGGAAACAATCCGTTGTTGGATCATTGAAGCGATCCACAACTTTCGAACGCTTTTTGATAGTCATAGTGCCGTCTAGGCGTACAAATGTGTACTTCCGCTTCCGCGCTAACTGCTCGAAAAGATCCAATGTCTGCGTGTAATTCGAAATAAGCACAACTTTGTCGTCAGAGTTGGCACGTATGGTGGCCAGCATAAAATCCAGCAACATGAATTTACCGCTTAGTTCTGGATTAATTTCTCTGTAAAACACAAAATATGAAACTGAAGAGCAATAAAGTGAGTTTTGTATCATCTTACTTGGGTTTATAGTTGGCTGGTAGTATATGCTGTGAGTGCTCGAAGCCATGTTCACGTGCGGCTATTTTTTCATAAATCAAATCCGGATGATTGCAAAGTTTCTTTAGTGTAGTAATATCGGCTAAAGCAGTCAAGGAAGCCTTCTCCGAGCAATCTGTAAAATTCATATTTTATAAGTTAACTAGCTTGCTTCGCTACACGTTTTGAAATACAAATTGAATTCCAATGCCATTCACCTGATAAGCTTCGGCGCACCTGATCCGACTTAAGGAAATTCATGTACAATTCCAACTGAATTGGCGTCAACTTTGCGCATATGACCATCTCGAATTTAACGGGCAAATATTTGGTTAGTATTTGATTTGTGCGCCGAATAATGCATTGGTTAACGACGCCAATCAATGCCTGTGTCTTCTCCACCGCTTTTTCGCGCTCCTTGTCGCTTGAGTCTGCATTTTGGCCACGCAAAATAGCATGTTCATAGTTGCGTTTAAACTCGGCGGTGGTGCCTAGCATTTCGGGGTTTACAAAGTTTACCAAACTGAAGTATTCCGTTAAGTCATTTTGTATGGGCGTGCCCGACAGCAAGACACGTCTTTTTGTTTTAAGTCCCATTAAGGCTTGATATGTCAGATTATCACTATTTTTTAGACGATGACCTTCATCGCAGATGACCATGCCCACTTCGGTACGACAGAGTATGGACGCATAAATGCGAAATGTCTCATAGCTGATCAGCAGCACTGGCGTGCCACAACGCTGGCTTGAGTTTAGCGCGAACTGCTCGAGCGCCCGGGTCGTATCCTCCTTACTGCCGCCCTCCATGGCCAGACAATGCATTCGACCGTGCAGCCATTTGGTAAACTCCTTTTCCCAATTTTTTACTAGCGATGACGGCGAAACTATAATGGCTTTCGTTATTGTTGGCTTACAATCGGGACTTTGACGCAATAATGTCCAGACAAGTGTAACGCACTGCAGTGTCTTGCCAAGACCCATCTCATCAGCCATAATGCAGCCATTGAAATTGCCGCGCTTGCCCTCCACACATTCGTACATAAAGCGCACTCCTTCGCGTTGATGTGGTCTCAGTACATTGCTGAGCAACGGATCGACTACAACATGCACAAGCAATTTTGCCGGATCCAGCGACATACGTTCGTGTTCGCTGTAATTGGGTGGAGTATACAATACTAATGCGTTGCAGGCTTGTGGGTCATGAAGCGCTCGGCGTACTTTGCTGCGTCGTACGCCCAAACACCGATTGCCGCCGTAGTCCGGCACATAGTTGGCAATTGGCACTTTAAAAGGACGTGCAAGTACTTTGGCAATAGCCTGTTCATAGTCGCTATGAGGTACTATGCGCGCGGGTGGCAGTGTCGTTGTTAACGACGACGTACTTGCACGCTGCGTGACTTGACGAGCTTGCTCCTGGCAAGCGCGTGTTCGCTTATTTTGAAATGGTGATGTGAAGTTGCAACTGGCAGGTAGTTTTGTGCCCTGCAGTTGACTGGGCGCCAAGCTGCGACGCTGTTGTAAAAATAAAAACTTAAATTATGCCAAATAAAATATGCTAAACGTTTTACATTGTTACCATTTTGGAAGTTCTCAACTTTTATACCTCCCGCGCAAAATTATCAAAACATGGGACCAAAATGCGACGCTGATTATTATTGTCAGGTAGTGCCAAGTAAGGCGTTTTTCGCTCTCGAAAAATTACATTTCTCCCTGTGGTGACGTAGGAAACAAATATTTTAACGATTTTTGTTGTAATATATAGAATGTTTGAATATTTTGGGTGAAAAATGAATAAGGTAAACTTAAAAGGAAGTAGGTATTCCGAAAGAGTAATTTAAAATAAACATAAAAATGTCTGTACATAATTCGCGGTACACGACACAATAGAGATTTTACGTTGTTCACCACTGTTTCACTGGAATAGAGTTTGCAGAGCACGAAATTTTTCTTTCTCACTTACGCACATATTTTGCTAGTGCTTCTCTCTCCTTGTATGATTTTAAATAACAATGATTGTTGAATTAAATTCTAAACCATTTAAATTGATATTGCAGTAATTTTTTTGTGTTTGTGCAGAATATAAGCATCGATACAAAAGATACAGTGTTCTCCATAAAATCATAAGCTTTCTTCTTTCATCCACATTGAAGCAATATTTCCTTCAAATTCATCCTCTGCAACTCAGTCAGTGTGTTATCTTTCAGTAGATTTTTGTAGTAAAACAAGTGCTCAAAACATTAATAAAGAAATTCCTATTAAAACGTGAATAATAAGTGAAATTATTTTTGTATAGTTTATTAAAATTTGCTTGTCAAAGCAATCAAGGTGAAAATCGTAATCGATTCGAAAATGCTCTCCAATCATGTGGTAACCAGCCAGAAATTCGTGCTGATTATCGGTAAGCAGCCAAAACATTCTAATCTTAGCCGCCTGAACTCATGCCAAGTAATTTACTTCTTCCTAACAATAGACGAACTAAATCGCGAACGTATAGCGCAAAAGTTCATTGAACAACTACTGAACGAACAGGGGCAGGATGACCCACCGTCCGTTAATTTAACGCTGCCAAGTGGCAGTGAGCTTAAGGATATAAACATTTTCAAGAATTTGGTGGAAAATACGGGTTCTGGATATTTCAACAGCTCTGACCAAAGCTCGGGAGATCATAATAAGGCGTCCTATAATGTTATACTGCCAACACTGGCCGATTGGCTTAATTATACAGAATTACGACTAATATACCGCATCATCCATAAGTTGCGCAGACGCGATCACATCCGACGCATCTTCCTGTGGATCTCGCCGCAGCACATAAACTATACGCACGCCGATTATCTCTTAGCTGGCTTCAAGTACATGGCGGAGTTGACTGTACACATTGAGTCAGCACAGGAGTTGTCAATTATCACACGCCGACCGGGTGGCAGCGTCTCAAACAAGCGCTACAAGTGCCTGGTGAGCAAGTCGGAGTTCCGCATTACGCCCATTGTGAAGTCAGAAAATGAAGCCAAAGCGCAAAAGAAGCAAGCAACACAAAAGCCTGCATCGGATACATTCAAGATCGAGTTGGATGAGGATGAGATGGTGGCACGTAATGCACTTACACTGCCTTATGAAAAGTAAGCACATCGTTTCCTGAAAGAAGAAAAACGCTAATTGAAATTAAAATTACAGAACAAGTCAGTCCGGTGGAGGCGCAATAATCTACACACCCGAAAATAGTTTTTATAGCGATGAAAGCGAGGATGATGATGTGTTGGACATTAATCCCAGTAATTATTCGTAGTGCAAATTCCGTATGCGCCGAACGTTGCATGCAAACAGAGGTTTCCATAAATGGGTCTGTAACGCACAGATTTATATAGTACAATAATATCAATGTGGAAGTGAATATAATTGAAAAACCTCATTTCTTTCTTTTTCTACGTTTATTAAACTTCCCATTAGCGTTTTAAGAAAAATTTAACATTTCTGCCATTTGTTAATAAACACCAAATACATTAAATTGACACTTGTACATTACACTTAAATTGTGGCTTACCACTCAACGGTATGAAATACATAGTTTTGTTTCTGATTTATTGTTTTGCACAATTCTATCCTTTGAAAACTTTGTTGAAGACACTTCCACATCATCATAGCTATTCTTACAGTTGCCGATCAGGAATAACATTGAATTGTCTCCCGCTCCTTATCATTTATAATTTGTTGTTAATATGACAGGCAAATAAACTTCGGTTTAATATTTTCAAGAGTTTATTTAAAATATTTGTAATTTCAAAATGTACAATCGTAAAACATTTCTCCTCAGGATGTGCACGCATGCCTTTCTTCTTAGCATGTGCACACTCGCGCAGATATACAATATAAACAAAATGTATGTATATTTTATACGTATAGGGAATATTTACAAAATATCTGCCTAATTAGATTTGTTATATTTAACTATAATGCTTAAATGCAATTGAAAAGCTGACATAAAAATTAGTTTGATTACAAAAGTTGCGCTAAATCGGAAAGTGCAGAAAAGTTGATTGACTATTTTGTGTGTATATCACATGTCATACAACAAAAACAAACGAATATTGAGTTACTTTACACTTACAGCTAAATTACGAACATTTACAAATATTCAAGTTTAAAAAAAAAATAATCTTGTGAGCAATAAGAGAACAAACAAAATTGAAAACCAAACAAAAACAAAGTAAACATAAAATACGACACTTAAAACGATCATTGGTTGGTTTACAAAATGGCCGACAATAACAACAATAGCAGCCGCAACCGTGCGGCCAATACAACAACAATTTCAGCTGCCCTTGAGCAAAGCATAGACATCACTTTTGGAATCCGGCGCCAACGAACTCCACGAAGTATCCGCACACAGCGGCAACGTGCTCAGCGCCGCCGTCGTCAGCTGCGTTGCCTCCGGATTGACGCCGCAAGTTTCGCGTATGAGAAAGAACTTCGACACGAGTTCGTCGATCCATGCGGCCAGCGCGTCTCCTGTGCGTTTGGCATTTTCCACGGCGATCGCCTGCAAACGTTCGACCTCCACGTTGCTTAACAGATGAGTTTGCCAATCCGTGGGCAGCGCAAAGTCAGCCGGCAATGACAGACCCAAGCCGCCATTAAGGCGCAATGCATCGGCAGCGTTTAACGGCTGCGTCTTGTGATAGGCCAGCGGCACGACAAGAAACCGTATCTGTGCATAAACTGTGCTACGGCCAATTAGCTTGGCCGTCCAGATGCCTGGCGTCAATGGCTGCTTGAGCAACGTTTTCGAGTAGTGCACGACATCGCTCTGCGACTCCTCGATGTGCAGCTCATTGAAGTCCTGCAGGCGGCCCAGCGGATCGATCCACAGCAACGTTAGATTGTACGAGTGGCTGGTAGTGGCGCTACTCTCCTCCTTGGGTATACCCACATAGGTGAAGCTCAGCACCAGTTCGGTTTGTGGTCCCAGCAACTTGGCAAAGTTGCGTGCCACCTGCTCCTTTTGATCGTAGTCGGAGGAAATCTCAAAGCTGCGCAAACGTTTAGCAAAACGCGAATTCTTGGCCAAGCGGCCGTACTGCGCTGGACGCACACGTGACTCGAGCATGATGGCGGTGTGCTCCACATCTGCCATGTGTCCGCTAAAACGCAGCAGAAATCCTTTGTACTCGTCATGTTGCAGATGATGAGTCATTTCATGCAACTGTGCCGGCACCACATCCTCCAGCTGGCGGCCAATCAAACGCATGACACTCTCGCCAATCGTGCGCGTAAGATCGTCCAATTGCGCATCCTCGTGATGGTAGAACGACTGCCAGTAGCCATGCAGATTGATATATTCGCTTGTGTACGGCCCATAGAGCCATTCCTCCAGTTGGTGCAGTATCGCCTGATTGATGATCGGCTCGAACTTACGCGCAAAGTAGATTTGCTTTGTTTCAGTGCCCTGCAGCCGTGTCCAGTCATCGGGCTTGAAATCATTTGGACTGCAGCCACACCAATCCACCACATGCTTGTACTGGCACTTGCAGCCCTGCTTGCGCTTCCAATTGGTCACGTGCAGATTATTGTCCACATATGTGCTGCAATAGGGCGTGTTGCGCAACACTGTGTGGAAGAAGGACTCCGCCGGCAGTAGTGTATGCCGAAAGATGACCAGCAGCCCTTTGAGCAGCTCGTTCGTTGTCGCTTGTGAGGTCACGAACTGAACAAAGTCCCGCGAGAGCGCCACCCAATCACTGCCACCGTCCACTTGTATGCCCGCGGGCAGCTGGCGATCCCCAATGCGCCACATATGTGTATCACACTCCACAAACGTCTTGTCCAGTCCCTGTTTCTGTATGAAGCGTTGCGTTTCGCGCCCGTGACTCTTTACGAAATTGCGTCCACGATTTGCAGTCAGAAAGTTCACAAGCTTGTCCAATGTCTTGACGGGAAAGTCACTTTCACTCAGATTAATGACAAAGTCCCACTCCCAACTGGATGCCAGCAAATCCTGCATAGATTGTAGCAACATGGTCAGCAACGATGCACCGCCCCAGATCGTGGAAAAACGTGTACGCGCCAGACGTATGTTCGCGAATTGCGGCTCCAATTCGAGTAACTTGCGATAGAGGTAGTCTTGACGCTGTTTAAAGGGAGAAGCTTGGAGTTAGTAAATCATAATGCTAATTAAATTTTGAGTAAAAAAAAAGCAAAGAAATAATTCAAAGCTGGCCAAGGGAATTTGTAAGAGCCATTGGTTGGCAATTCTTGAGAATCTCCGAATTAATGTCGATTTAAAGAAGCATTTATGAAGAAATATTTTACCGAACGTCGCTGAATTTCACGCTACCCACAGACTGTGTTAATATAGTACGAAAAAATGATATACCCACAGGCATAGTTAATTTTTTAAAAAACTTCTAGTGACTACCGAGAATAGCTTAGATAAAAAAAATATTCTTTTGACTTTTAGGCAATTATTTGAGTCATTATTTTGGCGACAAAGTGCGGCTGACAGTTGCAATTAGCATCTAATGTCTGTAAACAGAAATTGTCTGTAAGTAGAAATCAGCTGCATGGTTGAATTTTAATAGAAGCCTTCAGTGTCTGACCTACTTCATGGCTACGACAGTAAGCAACTAATTTTCGGCGCTTGTCTGGTTTCAACTTGCGCTGCACTTCGCCGTGTATTAAGCGTCAAGTGCATATAACAACCGATCGGCCCACCAGCCATACGGTTTGCGGTGCACTGCAGTTCAGCAAATAAATCCGCAGCTTAATTAAACGTTCATTAACGAACAAAACCTGTTTTGTAATACAGTAGTAACACGCTACAAAACGAATTAACCGCAAGTGTAATGTAAAAACTTAATTATGAAATCTTCCATGCCAAAGTAATTGTAGCCTAACGAATTTGATTTGCAATGCCAAAGTGCAGCTGACATGCCAAGCCTGCAGATCTCATATTAGCACATAAGCGTACACTTTACGCAGACTGCACTGTACCCCTTTTGTTGTTAATTTTTTAATGCCGCCTTCCTGCACGCGCCTACTCACCGCATCGACGTGTATGTAGAAGTAGTGATTCGGCGCATAAAGCGCTCTGATCAAGCGATGCACTTGGCGCAGCGCGCGGCCATTGAGAGTCAGCAGAAATGCGATGCGCACTTCATGTTCCACTTCCGATGTAACACTCGACTCAGCAATTTTGGCATTGAACTCTGCAAAAGCATGAAAATTCAATTGATTTCTTAATCCATACAACTAAATCGCACAACTCACTTGCAATGCCCGTCTCATAGACATTCATGCTAAAGAAGCCACCGCAGATCTCCTTCGCATCGCCGGAACACTTCATATTGCAGCTGGAATCGGCCAACTGTGCTGCGCTGGGTGGCAAATCGGCGCCGCAGAAACATTCCGTGCCGTACTGTACGCCTGCATAGGGATAACCCGACTGCAGGCACAATTGCAAGCAACGCTTGGGCGAATTGTCACGTTTAAAGTTTTGCATATAGCCGCCAAGGAGTCGCTTATCCTTCTCATCGCGATAGCAACCGAGCGCAACGTTGGCCGTGTGATTGCCGGCCGGACAGCTAGCAGGCAGTTGTGAGGCATAGAAGTGGCCCGACTGTATGGCGCAGGCCACCTGAGCGATATGTTGACGGCAGTCTTTTGTTTTGGCGCGTTGAAGCGCCGATATTGCTTCCTTCGAACTGATATCACATGCGGGCGTAAAACCCATTTGGGCGGCGGTCAGATTGTTGTGTGGTTTCACGTGTTTGGCCTGAACGTTGCTCTGCTTGGTTGCGGCTGTCTCCTCTTCCACGATTGAGCTACCGGCATTTGCATGTAACGCAGCCGCCGGCCCTGGTGCAGCCTCTTTTGACAGTGATGCCGCATATTCGTCGTCATAATTGTTGTCGCTGTTGTGGTTATTATTTTGACTTTTGAAGAAAATATCCGCGGCACCAATGTCGAATGATTTGTAAGCGAGGAATATCTGCACGCTGATGATTAGTATGCCGAGCAGAAGAAATGGTTTGTAGCGCCGCAACCAGCGCAGTGACTGTCGATGCTGTTGTTGTTGCTGCTGCTGCTCGGTCATGCTCGCACTAACTACTGCCGTGGCGGCGTGCGCTGCTTGGACTATGCGTTTGTTGTTGCTGATGTTGTTTTTGTTGTTGGGTGCCTCGTCGTTTGTTTATCTTCTCGTGCAGTCGAAGTACTGAGAAAATCTTTTGTGTTTGATGCATGTCGCGTATCATTGACGACTGCTAAAATATATGTACACTAAATGGCACTGATATGTCTAATTAAATTTCTAAACACGTTTGTTTTTATTATGCGATCGCACGGTAAACCATTTTTCCACGGTCTTTTTATTTTTGTATTACCACTTTTTTTTTTTTTTTATTCTCTTTTTATGTTGTTTTTGGCGATGCGAAACTCTATTCTAGAGTTGTCATAGTGAACAAATCATTGTTGTATTGTGTACTGGCAACCTGACCATGTTGTTTTTGCAAAATTCGATGAAAGGTAAATTTCAGCAAAATGTTTCTTTAAAGAAACAAATCCCTACATACAAACAGAAGACAGAGTGATTTAAAGTGAATAATTATTCTGCTGCTATTTCGCGTTCTTTGACGGTTAGGGACATGTTTAGTCGACTGGTCACACTGACACTACGAGTTTAGTTATTTATTGTTTAAAAAAAAATAATAGTAATATTCACTTCGAAGAACATTTAGCTGTATTTGTTAAACAGTAGTTATTATTTGTAATGGTAGATCCTAATAGAAAAATCAACCGTTTGACTGACGAGGACATCGAATTTTTGGCTGAGTGCGAGCATGAGTTCGGCAATCGCTTTACGCCTGAGGATGCAATCTTCATGGAACACTGCCGGAAGGAAGTACCGTCACCGCCGATAGTTGAAAATTGGGGTGGTAATGGCAATGATGACGGCGGCGAAGGCGGTAGTGGGCAACGCAATTATCGAGACGGTGGTGGCAACAATCGCGGTTGGCGACGCGGTGGTGGCCGGTTTCATGGTAACTATAATAGAACCATGCCGAGAACACTTTTAGAACTTTTTTTTTCATTTAGATAACCGCAGACAATATCCGCCACGATATGACTCATATAACAAAAACCAAAGAAACAGCAATCAATACGAGCAACAACGACACACACAAGGATCATATTATCAGCAAAGACAACAGCCATCATATGGACACCATTACCATCAACCGCCGCCGGAAACATCAACGCAAACATTCACACAACCATCAACACATCAGCAGAGTTCAATGCCACATGAACCGCGTTCCCCGCCAATGAATATACGACGTGACTATGGAAACTTTGTGCCTGCCTCGAAGGATTGATTTGTTGACATATGCGTAATAATCGCGAGTTCGAGTGAATAATGTGTGCAAGCTGTTTTTTTTTATTATAATTAAATGTCTCTCCTGTTTCCGTTTTTACAATAAAAGTGACTCCTTGTGTTCATGTTCTAAGCAAAGTTTTGTGACTTAAAATAAAAGCTACATTTGGTGCTGATAATATTTACACCGTTGACTCCGACAGATCCTTTGGCGTTTCATTTTCCGACGCCGCTGCAGACATGCCCACGCCCATTGCGCTGAACAGATTCTTTGCGGGACCAGCGCCGCCGATTTGTGACTTGTAGCTGTCCAGCATATTCTTCAAAGTGTTTACATTGATGTTGATCGGCTCAAAGCTCTCGATGTCATCAAAGTCATCCTCCTCATGCGCATTGGGTGCCTTCTTAGCTTCAAACGTGCGACCAATTGTGGTATTGGCCAACTCTCGATCCATCTGCGCCATATACGACTTTATATCTTTGTCCAGGCTAAAGCCACCCGCGCCCGTTGCAGACATGCCATCGAGATGATGTTCCATGTCGTGTTCGTCCTCATAGTCGCTCATTTCCGACATGGAATCCCAGTTATCCTCCGGAATAACGAAATCCAAGAAGTTACGCACATGTGTACTGGCATTCTCCTCCTCTTCGCCATCAGCAACACGACCACCGCCTTTGCCATTCACGCGCTGCTTGTCGAGTAAAGTGTGCTGCTGGCAGGCTTTGCGCATCGAATGATTTTTCTTAACTTTTGCATTGAATGCCTGTCGTTTACCACCAGTGGCTGTTGCCTCAACAGTTTCAGGATCGCTGTCATCATCCGAGTCCAGTTCCTGCTCATGCTCGATCCCCTCAAAGTTTGATTCCTTTGACAGAAAATCTGACAAGTGTTTTGTGAACTCTGCCGCATCGATATCACCATTCGACTTGTACAGTTTTTTGGGCCCATAACGCTCCAGCAGCATGGCATCTAACTCTTCTGCGCTGATGTTTAGCCAAGCATCCGAATCACTCGGCTGCAAATTATTTTGTTCATCACGTAGTTGCGCTGCATTGTCCACACCCGCACGCAGCAATGTTACAATATCGGCGCCCACCAGCGGTGCCGTGCGAAAACGCAACTGATTGGCCTTAAAATACTCCTTAGCATCCGTCAGCAGGCTTTGATGCAACGCACTGCCGGCGAGCTCATTGCGAAAGTAACCCTTCTCTTGTAGGCTACGTAGGTAGGCACGCCACGCGGGTGTTTCCTCAAAGTCACCGGCGCTCTTTGCCTGCGCTGCCAATATCTCCAGACCCGAAGCGATCTTAATGCCAAGAATCTGCTCCTTATAGTTCTCCGTGTTCTTCTCGCTGGTCAGCTGCCATCCTATCTTGCGCTCGGGCGTGTACTGATTGTGCATAAGCATGGCATAGAGGCAGCGCGTAAAGGCGACATTGGTGCGCACTTGCTGCGTTTCTGGGGGAAAGAAGCGCATGGTGCGCAAGGCTTTCGCGTCCAGTGTGTCGCGTTCGCAAAATGCACGCACCGCAGCCGCAATCAGTGAAGGCTTCTCTTTCAACAGGGCCGCCGCACTCAAAGGCAGCTGCACGATCTGTCGGTGTATGGAGACGTGCTGCTGCGCTGGCACAAACTCTTGCATGCGTGCGTTAATGCATGTCTGTATGTCCGGCGCCACACGGTGCAATGTCGGATTTTGACGTATCTTCTCGACAGCTGAGGCGACGGACATGCGTTTCGACGTACTTGCGGGTGAATTCTGCACAAGCTGCATGCTGCCCCCTGCGATGTAGACACGCTGCTCGCATGTATCCGGATTTGCCCAGTTTGGCAGCGCATCGGCGGCCTCAATAAGCAGAAACTCGCCGTCCGCATCGCAGATGCGCGCAATGCAGTTTTCATTGGCACGTGTCACTTCGCTGAGCAGGTAAACTATGAACCATTCGTCGGCAATGTTATCGCCGAAGTGTGTTACACCATGCAAATGCGGCGGCAGCGATGGCGACTGTGCATCAGCTAAAGCATAAATTTATTAAAAAAAAAAAAGAAAAAAAAAATAACATGAAACACGTTTAAAAATAGCGCGGAAAAATTATGAAAATGACATGCGGACCCCAGCTGACTCACCCGCATTAAGTTCTTCATTTAACAAGCGTTCCTGTGCACTGCCAGTGCGTGCCTGCAATTGAAATTCGTCCTTGTGCCAAATATAGGCACGTTCTGCGATTTTCGCCTGTACCAGTTGCATGCAGTCCTGCTGCACGGCCGCCAATTGTGCGCGTAGCCGCGTTTCCTCATCTGCGCCAACGCCGTCATCATCGTGTGTGCCATCGGTTACTATGTGTGGAAATATGAAATACTCAACGTAGTCATCTTCGCGCACGAATTCCAAATTGGCCAAGGGCTTTTTATTCATCTTGTTGATTCACCACAATGTTGCTGCAGTCTTTGTTGTTGTTTTCCTTTGTTCACGCGTGTGTGTATCCGGAGGATACTATTTTTGTTTGCCTATTTTAAGCAGCTTTAGGCAAAGCAAACAAATATTTTTTTATGTTCTTAGCACGCAATTTATTTGTACGCCTTATTTTTATATAAATTCGTTAGTTTAATAATAATTCCGCCAACTTTTAATAGATTACATTTAAATAAACTAAAAATACGCCTTCCACAAACTTTGCTTCGTGATGATTGCCATTCACAGTGCATAGCATATATTAATCATACACCTGGCACAGTGGTTCGCGGCGTGTTGATATTGTAAAATTTATAAAACTCATCTTACAGATATTTATAATATATGTACACATATGAAAATGAATTATTTATATATATAAAGAGGTATATTCGCCTACCGTCCGTAATTTTCAACCAATTCATTTGTTTTTTTTCCGTAGATAATTACAGAACGAGTATTGTGGGCAAAATAA
The DNA here is from genome assembly GCA_037044495.1 of Stegana nigrithorax. NCBI lineage: Eukaryota > Metazoa > Arthropoda > Insecta > Diptera > Drosophilidae > Stegana > Stegana nigrithorax. The sequence goes on from JBAMBQ010004817.1 coordinate 256,096, forward strand.
AATTTTTGTAATTTGTGAAAAAAGGAAAATCAAATTTCTTACACTCCTAGTCCTGTTTATCTTAGATCATTGCTCAAAAAAAAAATAAAATATACGTTGCAGAATAAATAAACATAATTTGCAGATAAAAACATCAAGTTTTTTTGTTTTGAAATTATAAGCAAATTCCAAAGATAAAAATTTTTTTTATAATTTTTCTAATAATATCACGATTTTTAATGAAAGTTGTTTATTCTTAAACTTTATGTACACGTATACATAGACAATTAAATTTACACAACCGACACAAAGTACTCATAATGTTTAAATGCATTTTGAGCTTTTTTAAGATCCGTCATTACTATTAAATAAAAGGTAAGCATCCTGCGGCTAATAAAAATTCTCATACTTCTGCGCATGTTGCAGCATAATTTCCATTGCTTTCTTGCCCTGCAGCACGCCATTGCGTTCCATGAAGTTCCAAATCGAGCCCATGAACACACAGAAGAGTATAATACCAAATATGAATAACTTAAGCATCAGACTAATGGTGCGGAAGCCCAACGGCATTTGGAATTCTGCCAGCATGACAAGCAACACAAACAGAACGATCGCCGCACCATAATACAGTGTCCGATCCGTACGTAATTGCAGCAGCGAAGCATCGCACAGGGTAATGGCCTCATGCAGAGCAGCTGTGCGTGCTGCTGAACCCGTTGATATGTTGACTGAAGAGTTTGTAATGCCGTTTTTGCAATTATGTAAAGCATTGTCGCCATCAGCTGCAGCGGCACAGCTTTCCGCTCGTATCACGCATTGTATCTCATCAGTGACGAGTCCATCGAGCGGACAGTTACTTAGCGGCAGCATATGGCCATCGCCTATGCCATTATTGAGTAACGTGCTTATCTTGAGTCTTGCCAAGACGGCTTCGTGATCAGAATAACTGAACTTTTCTCCAGGTACACGTTCCGGAAAGGGGAGCTTGTAGTCAATAATCTCAGTCTTGATATGATCTGCACCGCGCATGAAAATGTGATCGATACGTATGCCCTGCGGATTGACGTTGAGGGCGCGTTTAGATGTATACGAGTTACGTTGACACTCATTCGTACGGTACATCTCCGAAATGCAGCAGTCCTGCATCTTGGATGTGGTCAACAGCACCCTGAAAAGCAGTAAGCACATAATTGTACACCAAAGAGCAATCCTCACAATTGGAACTTACTTATACGAGAGATCATGTGGCTGCGTATTCAGATCACCAGCGAGGATCTGCACTACGGATGTGCCACGTGTTGCCTCGATAAACTGCGCCGTGTCGAATGCCTGTATAACACGATGTGTCTTGTACTCGTCGTTCTCATTGTCGTACTCGGCATGCAGATGCGCATTGTACAGATGAACTATGCGATTGCCAACCAGTATGCGACACAGGCCCACTCCTTTGCCGCCAAACCAATCGGCATGCTGCACACGATGAAAATAGCCATTCAGCGACCAAGCATGGAAGAGTGTGCCCAAGATGGGATACTTGGAGAGCACCAGCAAGCCAGCACCTATGACACCGCTGTGTGATTCGTTCATTAGTCCACGTCAACAATAATGCAAATGCTAGCAGCACTCACCTGTGAAAGTAGTGCGTATGTGGCAAGGTGTCGACGGTCGCTTCTTGCAGTTTTACACTGTCTTCCTGCGACCAAACCTCTTGCAGTGAGACAATGTCATATTTGCCCGTGTTCAGCTCCGTGCCAATGGCATCTATGCGCGCCAGACGATCACTCGACACTAGTGGTATGCCCCTGTAACGTAGTATTTCAATTTTTACGGTAACTTGTCGACCTTCGCATGTGACTAATTAAATTAGGATTCAAAAAACACGCACCAGACATTCAGCGTCAAGATATTCAACTCTAGCTTAAGCATTATTGATTTTCGATGCAGCTTTAATTTTTCGTTACTTGTCTGTTATCGCGACACCTTGCATTTAACAGTGTAAATAAAACTTTACAAAAAAAAACTAACCACCAGCTACTGCTGCCTTTTTAAATTAAAAACAACAAAAATCTTATCATTTAAGATAATGGTAACAACAAAACCAGACGCTCGAAGCGACATCTATGTGGAAAACTTGACAAACTGCATCAAAATGTCTGTCTTGTCCGGAGTGTCATAGACACTTTCATAAAAAATTTCCTCTCTGGTGGTTGTTCCTAAGAGCAATGACGCCAGTTTAGCGATTTTGTGGCCACAGTTGTTAGTCCCTTTTTAAGTATGGCAGCTAAAAAACAGCCACCGCCACAAATAATTGCGTTAGACCTTTTTAGCTAAAAATTTCATTGAATGTCCATTTTAGGCATATTCTAAAACAAATGTCTTTGTTAGAAAAACAAGGGTTTGGAGAGAGACTATTATTATTTTCATTTAAGACCAACTTATTAAATCTGGTCGACACATAATACAGATACATGGTGAAATAATTAGAAGGTAGCGCCAATTGCACCTTTTTCACTCTCAAAATCGGACCACTCTTACTAGAGAGACGTTTTTATTGCCAGGTGACATCACAAATAATTAGTGCACTGTTGAATAATTTTGAATTCCAATAACCAATTTAATGATAATATTTCCTAAATTTAAATTTGAGTTTTTTTTTCATGATATGATGTCAACAGCAAAAATGTGTAAAACGTAATTTCAGTGTTGAATATAATGTGAAAATGCACTGAAAATGGCGAAATTAATATAACATCATATAATAACGAGAGAGAGTACAGTTAATCGCAAGACACACAGCCTTGAAAACGAATCTTGTCAGTCATTTCTCTAGGCGGACTATTCGTCTTCATGTTTAGAAGTGAATAGTAAAAAAATATAGATAAGTAAGTGAAACAAACACGTGGCGACAACACTGGACTGCTTAAACTTTTTACTGTTTAAGACATAGCAAGCTTCAATTAATTTAAATTGCTACACTGTAATGAAATTATATTGATTTAAAGTCAACAGATTTTTCACTCAGCGATGAATTGAGCAATCGAAAAATCGAACAATATTTGCAAATTTAAATTTTTCAACTTATAAATATATCATACCGCATTTGTATGAAACTTAAACGATCTTAACTAAGAAATTCCACCTGTGGTAGGCAACAAATGCTTATTAAATTTAAATTTTTGGTTTGGAACCAAACAAAGAAGAGTTCATATACGTATGCATTTGTGCAATTGGTGTTTTTTTATTTGGAGTAAAAACTTACTTACTTTTTACGAAAGGCGCGTTAATTAAAATTATTTTTATTTTATAAACCAAACTGCCCCTTTAAAATGGCTGTTATTGCTTTATTTACTCGTACATATAAGTTACCTTTCACAGGAATTATATTAAACTTTAAGTTTTAACAAAAAAAAGAAAAAAATCAAATAAAATATATTTCCTTTAGTTTCTCTAGTATCTTCAATGCAGTTTAAAAATTAAATGAAAATATTCATTTCAATTAATCGTTTTTTAAAGCTTAAGCCAAATTGAACAAATCGGCTACTTCTTTGTAAGAGATTTTTTGGCCGAAACTTTTTAAATCCTTTACATCATCCAGCAAGTCGTTAACAGTACAACGAAAATGACGAATTTCATCGTCGGACAAGCGATCAAAATGATTTAGATCAGCGTTTAGATAAAAACTCAATGACCTTTCATTCAAGTGACACATCAGCCGTCCCAGCATCTAAACATTAAAACAAAAAAAGGAAACCCAAATTTATTTGCTACACAATTGAAATAGTTCACAAACCTTTGTAAATATATTGGCTATTTCCTTTTTCCAGAAGTTTTTAGGTTTCTCTTCCAATGCTATTAAGAAAACGCTCTTCAGCATATAACTGGTAAGATGTGACATGTCATTCGCATCACGTAGTGCCTTCATCAGGCGTAAAGTATCCTTTAAGTTGTTCCTGCCATGCAAAACCAAACGTTCCCATTGTGGAGCACAGACCATGAACGTACGAGAGTCTCTAGGTTTCTTGGTTTGAGGCACAGCGAACCAAAACGAACCAACATTGGACGGCAAATCGCAATTACGCGGAAAGGCGTTGGTAGGAAATTGAAATGCTGGCACAAAATCAAACCAGATCTGTCGTTTTTTATTGTGGACATCAGTGGCAACGATAGTGTGGGCGCAGCCATAGCCACCCAATGTGTATTTTAACTCATAACAGTGTCCGGAGTTGCACCTGATTTGCCGGATATTTCTGATAACCTCAGTAAAATTTGAGCGTAGCCAAGTTTGCAGCAATTCACGATTTACGTAGCCGTCTTTTACAATTGGGTGTTTTATATATTCACCCACTTTTAAAAATACAAACCCAGGTCGAATGCGATCACCCACCACGGTTATGTCAAATGGCATCTGAAGCTTCACATGCAAGTCAAATTCATCGGGTACATGAATTCTAATGTCATCCAAGTAACTGCCTACGATAATTCCATTGAAGTTCAGTTATATAATAAAATATATTAAATAAAAGTTCTTACCTGTGAGACTTAAGCCACGAAAAACGTCATTAAAGAGCCGATCGCGACTTTTGATCTCTTCCATAATACAGTTTTGTATTTTTTGCGCATCTGCTGTAAAGGTCTTACGATCGATTTGCGAAATTTGCAATTCTTGTAAAATGTTAACTAAATGTGTATTGAGTCGCTTTTTTCTGATTCTTGGTCTATCTCTACCCATTATGTTTATTATTCAATAAATTCAACAAGAAAAGACTACACAAATTACACAAAAGTGCGCACAAAAGACAGTCACTCCCATACATCAGTAAAATCGCTGCAAGACTGAATGAGAAAGCTTTCGTTCTAGCGAATAATATGGAGAAGCTAAATTGCAATTCGTAGAATTTCCTGTTCTTTTGTGCTTACTGAGTTGTCAACACGTTGCAAACAGTGAGCTGCATTAAGAGTGATCACTGATCACCCGTAGCGTCTCATACGTGAAAGTTCATTTTTCGGCAGCATTAACATAGTTATTATTAATTTATATCATTATTTATAAGCTAATTCGGCTTACCGCAGTGTTAGTTCGCGGCTCTGTAAACTCTAAGCTTTATGCAAGAGTGGCATGGTGAAAAAAATAAATGGTGGCGCCATTTGGCCATTTTTCATTCTCAAAAATGGTGTAGCTCTAATTTCGCCATTTTCAATGCCCTTGTCGCTTTCTGAGCAAATGGTGGGTGACCGTTTTTAGTAAAATAAAAAATACCAGACTTTGAATTAATCGTCGTCGGTTAGGAATGCTGCGACCGATAAAATAACGTTAAATATGTTTGGTACGTTAAGAAATTTGAAATTAAATATTAGCATAGTTACTCGATTAAAGTATTTGGATTTTTAGTGACAAGTATTTAGAAATCAATAATAAATTAAGTAAAACATTGGAATTGCACTTGGTAAAAATAATTGACCCCAGATGCACTTGTAAGGCAAATGATTTTTTTGTTTTGTTATACAATATATTTATAATTTCACAAGTGTTATTTACATGTTTATATTTTGCATAATTAAATAAAATATTAATAGTATTTAATAGTTGTAATTAAAATTTTTTTCTTTTGACAGAGCTTTAATATATTCCGGAAAAATTAACTATTAAAAAGGATAACATTTTCTTTTTGTAAAGTTTAACGTATTTAACAGTTTTTACTTGATTTTCTTTTTCTTGTAATATGGCATTTAAAGGTTTAAGTATTTTAACAATATTTAAATAATAGGTTTATTATTATGCGCTTAGGTATAGAATATTAAAAAAAAACATACAAACTAACAAGAAACTTGCAGCAGGTACGTTGGGCCTTGCCTGGTTAGACATTTGTGTTAACGATTAAATAATTAATAAATTTATTATACCATCTTATACACGCTACAGTTAAAGTTTAATATTAAGACTTACTTTTTACAAACAAATTATATTTATTACTAATTAATCTTTCCATTATTGTGTTTTGTTCGTATTTCAGTTATTATAAATATATTTGTTTTGTTTTTGCTTATGCAAAATGCACCCGCATATACTAATATCGATTACTCTCGCGGTCCGAGTATTTGCCACTCATCTTGCTGACCGAGTAGGTATCGTATTTATCCGCTTTGTAATTAATTTCCTGCGGCGTATAACCAATATTCTTTTGCCAATGGCGCGTCCAGTACAGATCCTCGTTGCGCACCTGTGACGGCGTTTTCGCATCGCGGAAGACATAGACGCAGTACACCATGCAACCGATCAGCGTAAGAAAGCCGAAAATCAAAAATATAATGCCCAGTATCCTGTAAGCGCAGAGGGAGTTCATAAATTTGCCTGGACTGTGGTGAAATTTAATATTTACTTACCAGACATAGAACGGCTCGTAGAATTGCACCACAATAACAAAGCCGAGTGTGACCAGGATCAGGCCCAGATTGAGCAACAACATCAAACAGCAGACACCCTTCACATTTGGGCAAAACGGATTCGGTGCCGACATTGTCTCGATTTTAGCGCCACGCTTTGTCGTCGAGCGTCCACTGCGCCCAGTTTTGGCAGTGCTGGCAACGGAGTAGACGCTGCGGGGTGCGCCACGCGATTGTGGCCGATGACTGTAGCGACTGCGCAAAAAACGTTTGAATCTATATTATTTAGTTCTCGAACGTATGTATTGTGTCAACCCTTACCTAATCTCAGATGGTGCCTTGTACGCAGCACTCGTCACATAGATGTCGCTGCCCGCATCTCCGCCATGGTCATAGCTCAGCGCCGAGGGCGCACGCGGCGGTATTCTTGTGGGCGGTGGGCCGCTCAGTGAACGTGGCCCGCCATTGTCCATGGCCGTTGGCGATGTGGACAGACCCAGATTGCTGTGACTGTGATGATGATGCAGGTGCCCGTTGCTGCCATGGCCATTGCCATTGGCCAGGCGTTTCTTGCGCGACGAGTTGTAATGTCCCTGCGGTGAGATGCGTTCATGTGCTACCGTGTACTCCGAGTAGGTACGCTCCGAGGGTGCACGATGTGATTCCTCACCGTCAGTGGAGTAGCCACGATTTGAATGCACATACGGTGGATCGGGCGTAAGCCGGCCATGTGTGGCAACGTAATGTCCGCCTTTTAATCTGCAATGTAGACAAGTGTAAGTCTTCAAATTCGCATTCTCAGTTTAATTACCATACTTACTTTTTAACGCGTCGCTCGTGCATTTCTTCTTTGCGTTTGTTTGTTTTTTTTTTTTTTTTTGTCGCTGCTCTTCCCCACGCGCCGATTAGTTGTTGTTGCTTTTATTTTCCAATAATGCCGCAGAGCTGCCGTCGGTGGCCTAACTTTGTGGCTTCGTTTCTACTTGCTGTCTCTTTCACACGGTCTAGCACGCTTTTGTTGCTGTGGCTGCTTTTGCTTGTGCTGCTGTTGGTGTCGTTGTTGTTGTTGTTGTTGCTGTTTTTGTTGGTTTTGCTGTTGTAGCAGTTCGTGTTGTTGCAATATAAAGTTTAGATCATCATCGTAAGTTATCTGCAAATAGTTGCCATAAAATCCGTAATTAGTTACGTAGTGTAGTGGCCACACGACTTCGTTAGGTTACTCATTTATTTTTATTACTCATACGCAACGTTAGGCAAACTTTGATATTTTAAACTAGTTTTGCGTTGTGCTTCTTTTCATTTTGAAAACTCTAACTGCTGTTTTTTCTCTTTTACTTGGTTTTTAATTCTATTTTTTTTTTTTTCATATTCTCTTGCCACATGCACTAGAATTAAAAATTTTTAATTAAATAAAATTGCAATGCTAGCAATGCCTGTTTCTTCTTCGTCTTCTTTTTTGTTCATTTTCTATTTTTTTGATTTGTTTTTTTTGTTTGCTGTTATGAATTTGTGAACTTTTGCATTTATTTAATTAAAATTTTATGTACAACTGCGTGGCATCGGATGTCTAAGCACACCTTGACGCTTATTTAACAAATGGAATTCATATACATTGAAAATCGTTTATTTAACACTCGATTGCCTGTAGTGCGAGCTTTGTGAGTATATTACATTTACAATGCATAAAATGTAATTTTAATGCGCTTTGCGTGTGTTCACAACTGATTTATATTCAATTTCAATGATGCCCTCGAACTGCACTAGGCCGTGCTAAGTGTTTTTGTTAATAATTTTAGTAAACATTTGTGAAATGTTTGCGAAGCGCAATCAATTATTTAGGCATGTCAAAGTCTGTGGCAGCTATTGGTTGCCCTTTTAATGCACAAACTGTAACGAGAACTCAGCTCAAGGATTGTTCAAAATAATAATTTGAAATGGTTTGCTAATTTAATGAAAATATTTGAAATTGTCTTTATTCAAATTGAACTCTAATTTTGAATTCATTTCTGTGGTCGTTTCGATTTAGTTTAAAATTAAAATTTATATTTTTAAAAAGAGAATTAATCTATAAATATTCAACATCTTTGTTTGTAAATTGATTTCGAACATTGCTGCTTTAAAACCATAATGGTTTCTGATAACAAATTCAACTCAAATAGCACTTCAAAGCGAATTTAAATTATACGAGAGTGAAACCCCGAAACCAAACGATGTAAAAATTAAATTAGGAGTATTTTAATATATAATTACAAAAGAACGTATATGTGTGACAGAACAACAGGGTTAAATGAGGCATATATTGTTGTCTACCAGCCATTACCTATTTGAATCATGGGTCAGTAGCAGGATCACAGACTGCTGCTGTTGCCACTCATTCTCTAGAATGCCCAGGCTACTTTGAGTTAATTTATAAACCAAGCAACGCCTAAATTAACTTAAACCCAAAGCTAGAAAGTGCTGGCGAATTGCAAAGCCAAGCTGAACCCTTTGCTGTGCTCTGTCACAAATAAAAGCGGAAAAAAGCAACAAAACAAAAAAAAAAGCCTTTGGCGCCAACTGTTTAATGATTTGCAGTCCAAGTCAAATAAAATAATTGCTGCGCCTGCGCACTTGTTTTGAAACTGTGCAGTTGACCCACTGGCGACGGTTTTCGCTGCACTTGAGGCAGTTGGTGGCGAATGTTGTTGCTGATGCTGACGCTGATGCTGACGCTGATGCTGACGTTGGCGTCTACGGCGACGGCGACAACAGCAACAAGTCAACCTATATACGTGACTAAAGGCAACAAATATCGCCAATATCTGACCCAGTGTTTGCATTTGTTTCTTTTGATTTGGTTTTGTTTTTATTGTTGTTGTTGTCATTATTGTTGTAATTTCGGGCCACTTAGCCGCTCACTTTACTGCATGGCAATGTGCGCATAGCAAACAAACTCTTGGCTATGGGCAATTTGGGCAGAACTCGAGGTCTCCGCTGGCGCAGCAGGTACCCAAGATACACAAACAGCAACAACAATAACAACAAACAACAATATTAATAAAACAAAAGCAACAAAAGATAATAATATGCGCACAGGTTTATAACTTTACCGTTTTGTCTTATGCCTGTACATATGTACACATGTATGTATGTACATGTGTATGTGCATGTGCAAGTCTGTGGCATGGCCCATGTGTTCCATGCAGAAACAACAGAAATCGGTTTATCGTTTTGTAGCACGCGCTACACTTTAATTGTGAGGGTTGTTCTGTGGCACGAGTGCGCCTCTGGTTGAGTTGATTTTTGATTTTTGCTTTTGTTTTTGTATTTTCTTGTTTCTGCACCAATGGTTTACTTAATCAAAAATCATTGAAATTAATTAGAATTGTTTGGACAACATGGCAAACATAAACTTTGAGCAACATTTCAATAAATGAACATTGAAAACTTGCTATGATTTTTTCTTCTTCTTCGTCTTATTCTTGATTTTGTAGCTGCTTAGCCTATGGCACAGGGCATGGCTTGCTCCACTTAAAGGCAACTCCACTCATGTCTTCGTCATTACCGACGTTGTTTTTTAGCGCCAAATGTGCTCTGCGATGATTAATCGTTTTTGCATGAAATAAGTTTAAGCAAATATATCAAAAACAAAAAATTAAAAAAACAAAAATGACAACGAACTTGTTGAAGTCTTTTGATGTGACCTTCGTTGTCAAAAGTTCAGATCAGATCAGATCAGATCAAAGCAAGGCATGTGTAGCATAAGACTTAGAATCAAATTCGTGTTGAATGTGTGTGTTGATTGCTCAGTTCGCAGTGTTATGTAAAATATTTGAATTAATGATTTGATCAACATCAAGCTTATTGACTGTTTAGCAGAATATTGATTATTATGGGCGATAACTGTTTCTGCTTGTTTCGCTGATTAGTTGAAGATAAAAAAAAAAAAAATTGTATTTACTTGACATTTAGAACTTCAATGCTTAAGTATGTGTTTATGTTCTTGCTATGTCATTAAGTTAAATGACTTGAGATTTGGCGTTTCAAGTCAAAATAAAAGACAGTTTTGCCAAACAGTTCAAATTTACTAAAATAGCATTTAGGAGTTACGTTTATTTTAAATTAAGCCAGTTGATATTGACTATAGATAGTCATGTTTTTGAAGATTTATTTTTTTTCATAATAAGTGAAAAATTTCTATATTTAATAAAAAATTAAAATTTATTATTATGCGTCAACCTTGAATTTTTTCAAACCTACTTTGAGTTTCAGTATTCTGTAGCTCCATTAAAGCGTAGCCCAACTTATGACAGGCAAGCATAATGTAAATTAAATTAAAACTTTTTTTTATCCAGATGCTTACATGAGCTGGCAGCTAAAGCGTATGGCCAAGTCGCCCTAAACCTAAGCACGGGCGGCAACGGCTGCCACAGCCATTGTGCGCATGTGATATACGAGCATTGGAGTATTGGAGTATTGGAGCAGGCGTGCGGTGCCTGTTGCATTTAAAAGCATTTATTGAATTTATTTTTATTATGGCAATGATTTGACTTTTGTGTATATTGCATTCTGTGTCTGTTTCTGTTTCTCCATCTCTTTATGTTTGTCTTGTCTTTTACCTTTGTTTTGTTGTTGTTATTGTAATTGTTGTTGTTGTTGTTGGTGTGGTGGCACACCCTTTTCTGCTTGCAGCCATGCAGTCAGTCAGCTTGCCGTCTGAGTGTGTGGCATTGCAGTTCAGTGCACTTGCAAATATTTGACTCGCATGTGGATTTTAATGTGCTCACATATGTATGCTGACAGTAAACAAATCGTACACATGCCTTCTTCTCTGCTTCTTCTGCACGCTTTGTCTGCTTTAACGACTATCTACTGTTATTCGCAATTTATACATTTTTATTGCACTGTTTTGTTGTTATTGTTGTTGTTGTTGCTGCTGCTGTTGCTTGACGTTTTATCACTTTCAACTTCAGTCATTGTTTTTGCTTTTGTTGCATTTTTTAGCATCGCTGTGCCAAGCCACAACTTCGCACAATCTCAACTTCAGCTTGGCTGCGTTTCGACTGCGTCGCTCTGCGCTATGAGCTTTGGCTAATAATGCGACGACGGCGTCAACACTTTTTCTACGTGTAATAACTGCCGGCATTGACAGAAAAGCCAAAGCCAAAAACAACGTCGGCACATCATAGCTGCAAAATATTTGCGAATTCCCAACGCGCCGACATAAACGCTTCCGGTATTTTGTGTGCGTTGCTGCCTGGCGCACGTCCCCCTCAGCCGTCAGCTTAGGCGCAGCTCTTGCTTGGCTTTTATGCCACTTTGCATGGCAGCAAATGTCGTGGTTTGCTTTTGGTTTGCTGCCTTGCGCGCCTCCTTTTGATTTCTGTCGCCTTTTAGCACTTGAGCACGTTTGGCCGCTTAGAGTTTGGCGAGCGCCAAAAAAAAGGTGTTGACAAGCATTTTGTGCTGCTTTACCGTTACTCGATTGCTTAGTCTATTGACTGGCCTTTGTTTACAGTGTGTGTGTGTGTGGGCTTGGTGTGGTGTGTCTTCTTTTTTCTTCGCTGCCTTTTTGGCTGCTTTTCAATAAGATTGATTGCACTCATCTGTTGACCTTGACGCGTCAAAAGTTTCATTCGCTTTTTAATAATGATAAATTCGCAGCGCTTTTTGTCATTAGTGGGGCATTAAATTTAAGCACAGGTCAATGCGCTTAAAAACTGATTAAGAGCTTATTAAAAAAAAAAAAAAAAATTATATAAACATTTTCATTGAAATTTTCTCATGTCTTGCCGTTTTAATGTATCCCTATACATATCCTGTACATACCCATTCCCATACGCATAAACGAGTTGGCTTATCGTCTTTTTCTTATCTTGCTTTAATAAATTTTCTGCTATTTTTAACTGCTTTGCTGCAAGTTTTCTTTGAGTGTGACTTTGTAGATTTTTTTTTTGTATTTTTATTACTCGTTTGCACTTTGTTCTTTGCATAAGCTGCATATCAGGTAGAAATTGTTTCCTGCAGCTGCAAATCTTTTATCTGTCCCTGTGACATCTTTGCTCATAAAATTGATAAATTTGACAGCTATGAAAAAATATTGCATGTTGCACAGTGTAGCGATACTGCGGCTGAGGATGCGCTGCGATTGATTGTTGACAGTAATGACAGCAGCAATTTTTCTTTATCTTTTTTTTTCCCCCTCTTTAACATGTTTGTTAGATAATTTCAATAAAGATAAAAGCCAGCGCAGCCTCGTCATCAGCACATGCGACTATGTACGTGTATGGCAGTGCAGCCTGTAGTTAAAGTGAAGCATCTGCTGTCGCATTGCAATCCACACAACGTTCCGCCACGATAATTCTTGCACAGCTTTTCATTCATTAGTCTTTGCTTAAAAGGAAAATGTAATTAAATACCAATAATCTGGAGAATTCGACTGAAGATATTAAATGGCTAAACTAATTAAATATACTATATATACTAAACTAGAATTAGAGGGAGCAAGCTGCAAATTTATTTTAAAGATTCTACTTCCAGCAGAAGTAATTTAGCCATCATAGCAAAAGTTATTGAAAAAGTATCACGTGATTATTATTGAATGAACTTTGCCCCAGTGCTCGACTAAAGTTTTCAATAGATTTGAAAAACTAAATTAAAATGAAAGCTTTGACATATTTTATTAAAGAATAGCCTAAGCCTTGAAATCAGTGAACATAAAAGAAATATTTTATTGCTGCGGATTCACGTTGGCTCAGTCAAGGTCGTTGTCCTGTGTGCATTAGGCATTAAAAATTTCGACAATATTAGCCTTAAAGTGACTTAATAAACTTAAATATAATTTATTAGGGAAAATTCCAGTGTAATTTAATTTAATTATTTTTGAAGCTTAAAAAAGCTGACGCGCATTTTTGTCAATGTTTAAATTTTAAATCCAAAATAAAGGTGAAAAACTAAATTAAGTTTGCCAGTCAGGTAGTCAATGAAATTACAAATATGAGCACAAAGGTTGCCATGGGCAACATTTTATGTTAAATTGCTTAAGTAGCTTGTTTATTGAATTATGCGAATGATTTTTTTTAATAAGCTTTGTCTGCTGCCTCTCATTCGATGCTGGAATGAGCACAGGGTGACACACATTTAATAAATAAGCAAACAATTTTAGTGAAGTGCTGCAAAATTGGCAAAGCCAGTTTATTAGCAAGAAATTTTGCAGACTTAAGCCTCGCAACGAGGCCAGCTTCAGCAGAAGACAGATTGCCTTAGGCGTTCTTAACTTTTTGGCATTGCAATTAGAAGGAATGTTCCAGTTAAACACTTAAAGTATCCTGCACAGCATGGCCTTGAAATCGATAGCTTATGGCAGACGAAGAGTATTAATTTTTTAAGTATAGGAAAAAGAAATAAAACAAACTCGGAATTATGCGAAAAATATGAGATACAGCATTTGAGACGACATAGCAGGATTCTAAGAATGACGAAGATGTTGGATGTAAATCCTATTGTAACGAGGCTTAGATTAAATGAAGGTTGCCATGTTGTTGCCAAGTCAAAAGGCACTTTGCCATTTGCAAATACAGTCGAACTTCTATATTCCGAACTCTCTTTATAGACAGAAAACAATTTGAGTTATACAAGGTTTGAGCTATAAAAGTTCGTTTGTATTTTGTCTTGAGAGAACTTGATTAATGTGAAAAAAACTCATAATACGTAAACATATAAACTTGGGGCATCATTGGTAACAATAAAAATTTGAAGCAGACTCAGCAAGTCGATATGTCACTTATAAGTTTGTCCTTCGGATTCTGAGCTCAGCTGTGCTGGCAATATTTTAATATAAACCCATTTCCATATTTGCATATTCGTTACGATTCTGTTCAATATTTTATTGCGATCGTGTACATGCCCACACTACACTAATGCCAAACACCAAACACCAAACACCATTCACATTCACATTTACCACTTTGGCATTCTATTTATGAGACACTTAACGCCAATCAAAAGCAATATAAACACAAATGCTGCAGGCGATCAGCCGCAGCGTGTCTGCATGCATGTGGCGGCTGCGTGTATTATCAACTTTATTAATCAGTTGCGATGATCGTCTTATGGCCAATTCTGCCAGCTAATCAAAGCTATGACCGTAAAATGCTTGCCAGCTCTATAAAGTTCTCATGACTATTTAATCTTAATTTTTTTTGACTGCACACATTTGCTTATCTATTGCACAGCTCAGAGCGGTCTCAGCAGGCAGATAAAACAAAAGCTCATTAGCCATGAAACCAGTTCCTATTGAGCATAATAAGAAAAATCAAAAAAATACAAAAAAAAAAAAAATAAAAAAATAATAAACGAATAAAAAAAAAAAAATAGAATATATAAAAAATAAACAAAAAAATAAATTAAATAAAAAAAAAAAAATTATGTATATATGTATAAGAGTAGCAAAATGAATCAAGAGCTTTGATCTGGATATGCGATGAGCAGCTTAGTTATTTGTTGCTCGCTGTCTGCTTTTAGATTATTTTGCCGACATTATCGCACTAAGCTGGACTATGAAGCTGGACTATGTGTGAGCACTGCACTGCATAGAGTTGCACTTTTTCGCACAGTTGTGCTCGGATGTGCTTGGATGTGCTTGGGAGCTGCAGTCGAGTGTGCAAGCGATAAACTGGCCACGTATAGCATACATATATTAAATTCATGCTAGACGTCTATGCCCTGGGGCCAACTTTGTCAGTTGGCGAACGAACAATTCGCTTTTAACTTTTCGACGCAATGCTTTTGTCTGTTGCAGTTATTTTTTTTTTTTTTTTGCATTAACCGGCAAACAAATGCGGTTGACTCTTCTTCTTCTTCTGTTTCACTATTTATTTTTTTTCTTTTATGTGTGCATGCTGCCGCCCACTTTGCGCTGGCAGCGCATAGCTGACTATGCACAACATTTCGGTTTATTATTAAAAACTAAACAAATATAAAATGAAACCGTGCAACAAGGGAATGTCCTGAGTGCGAAGGGGGGGTGAGCGCATGTTGCAACAATTGATGGACATTGATGTTTGCTTATAGCTGCCAGACAATCTAGATACAATTGAATTTCTTTTGCGTTTCGTGGCTGTTGCATGTCTCATCCTTTTTTTCATATTTTTCATTTCATCGTTTATTTTTTTCTGCTTTTATTTTTTGTTTTTATGCAAAACTAACAATAAGAGAAAAAAAAGAAAGAAAAACGAAATGAAAAAAGCACAAGCAAATAATAATAAATGTATAAAAAATATAAGCAGCGGCAACTTTGGCCAAGTTCAATGCGCAGATTTATTTTATTTTTATTTTGCTTATTTCTTGAATACGCAGGGGAAAACGTCTTAGCCTGCACCGCAGCCGCCTTTGCCTGCTGTTGGCCTGCTGTGCCTAAGTCTGTGCCTGGCGCCGGCAAAGCATAAATCGTTTGCGTTTTGAATTTGAGTTTGGCTTCGGTTTTACGCCTGTGCGCTATCATTTTTAGGCATCAAAGGCAACAACAACGGCCATCAAAGGCAACAAGCCAGTCCCATGTGTATCGCACTTTATTTGCTGTTGATTTGTTTTCTTAGGCCGCGTTGTCCTTTTCTTGTTTTTTTTTTTACTCTTCTTTTATATTGTATTGTGTTCTTTTTCTTTTTTGTTGCTCTGTGCATGTTTTTATATCTTTTGCTAGCCTTTTAGCTCTTTTGGCTACAAAAAAAAAAAAGCCATTAAAAGATTTTCACTATATATTTGCCTACGCATGTGAATAGTTTACTGTAGCGGCTGCCAAAAGGCAAAGTTGTGTTTTTTCCTACGGTTTACTAAGCTGCGTGGGTCACTTAGCAAATGTTGTTCGTGTTGTTATTGTTTTTAGCACCTCAAACACTTAACGACAACATAAACAACATTAGGCAAAAACACAAAAAAAAAACAAAAAAGTGTAAAGAACAAAAAAGAAAAAAAAAAAACAAATGCTAATAATAATCATGCCAGTAGATGGTTGAAATATAGGTCGGATTAAGATTACTCATACGCCGCGTAAAACTCAACGCGTGCTGGGTGTGTTGTTGTTGTTGTTGTTGCTGGTTTACTAAAATTTCATAAATACACAAAAAGGATTTATGTTTATGACCTGCGGAAAAAATGGCGTAAATTTTGTTAGCCACGCGTGTGTTGTGTGCTTGTGTTTCTGTGGGTGTGTGTGCGTGAGTGCGGGTGTATTTTGTACCAGTTGGCGTATGCGTAGAACTTTGAATAACCATAAAGGTAGCAAGTAGCGCGCATATTTTTCGCGCAAGCTTAGCTTTGTTTTTGTTTTTATGCTTTTGGTCATAAAAATCACGCGTTTGCTAATTTTACGGCTAAAGGCAAAACAGAAACGGTTTTCTGATATTCTGCGCACCACACAGCATACACTCACACATACACATACACATACAAGTGCTTAAAAACACACACTCCATGCTTCGGTAGTTTTAATGCGGCATTGCGCTACCTTTTGCTTAGACTTTGAGCTGCGTTGGCTGTGGCAAAGCTTTTGGCTTATGTGGGACTGTGTGCGAATTTCTGAGAAATTGGCCAAGCATTTATACTTAGAAGTAATGTGCAAAGTTTACAGCACCAGACATATGAAACTGACTGGCCTTGTTAATAAATTATTTGCTACTCGAGAAATAAAGTTCACTGCAAAGGCAGTCCATGGTCCAAACTTATTTAATATAGGCTGGTGTGCATTCAAATATTGTCTCATGCATTAGGGTAGAGCGTATTTATAACGGTATTAGTTGAAGTTATATGCCATACAGATATAAACAGTGTTTCAGCAAAAGTTCTCCACATGCAGCCAACAAGAGCATAAATTGTAGCAGACTTACTCCAGTCAGGTTAACTCACAGCGTTCATCTGTTAGCCGACGTATACTTAATATTTTATGCACATGCCCTCGTGTTTTGTTTGTGGCTACATCATACATTTTAAGTGCTTCGGCATAATTATTTGCCAGCATATAGTTACAACGTTTTCTACTTAACCTCTTGCGTATATGAAATCATTTTCGAAGAAGCTCTGCATGTGTGTGTGAGTGTAGGGCCAAACATTTCATGCTGCTTCTGCCTTCGGTTATGACTTTAAGTGAAACTATTCACTACGGAAATGTAAGCCGAAGTGTTTTAATACGCTGCGAAATTGAAAGCTTATACATGTGCATATGTTTTTGTTGTTGCTGTTTTACGTGTTATTTTTGTTTTAAGCTAAAATCCAATCGAATGAAATCAAATTAAATTCGTCTTTTCCACAACAAAACAGCAGTAAATCAAACAAACGTAGAAACCAAATTGCTGCGAAATTAACAATGGCTAAGCAAACAAGAAACTTGACTGTAATACAACAAAACAATAGATCTGTAAAATGAAATAAAAGCCGGAAGTCAATTAAAAAAAAAATACGAAAAAAAAAACACATCAAGAAAGACGAAACCGAACGAAACGAAAAGTTAATTTGCAGCAATTTGAAAATGAAAACTTGCTTTGACTTCGCTACACTTTAAGTGGCCGCAAATGCTGCTTTGCGGTCGCCTAACGAGAAAAGAGCGTCAGCCAAGCGACCGCAGCCCAGCGCAGCATATGCTCCAAAAATTGGCAAATACTGGCAAACGATGGGTGAAACGCTGCTGCAGTCAGCAGTTACAGACTTAACTCGACTCAACTGAACTGAACTCAACTCAACTCGGCTGGGCTGAGCTCACAAGCTCATTAAAAACGTTAAATGGACGTAAATGTAAATTTGTAGTTGCTGTTGTTGTTGTTGTTGTTATGCGTTGGGTTGCGTCTCATATACGCTACTCATACTACGGCCTGGTGTTGGCAATTTGGCTAACAAATTGCGTTTTGTTATGTTGCTTAAATGAATTAACTCAATCTTAGCGAAAATTGTTTAATTAATTTAATTATGTGGCGAAAATATTTTTTTTTTTTACCAAAAATAAAATAAAATATTTGCAAGTTAAAATGTGTGGAAATAGTAAAAAAATATTGAAATGCGGCTTTAAACTTATAAGTGCCAGCCGCGCAATCAATATACTTACATAAAAACACCTGCTACAACAACAGCAACAGCAAGAGCGTCTAGCATGGCAACTGTTAGCAATTAGCATAAAATTTTAAGTGTAAATGTTATGTTAACACATATGCTAAATTAGCATTGCTAACATAAGAACATTTTACATGACTGTAACATAACATGAGCACTGCTAGCCTGCACCTGTGGCAGCGACTGTTAATCATATGAATTGTCTGGTTTGTACAAATATTATAGATTTAAAATTCTGTTATTGTATAAATATTAATTTACCTTTCTCACACAATTAGAAACGGGCAATTAAAATTTAAGCCTATTCTGGGAAATAAATGATTTTTAGTCTAAAGTAAATTCATTATGAGTGTTTAAAATCAATTAATATATGATTTTTGCCTTTCACTTGAACTTCAAAGGCTGCTGCTGCTGTGCCTAGCACTGCAGGCTGCAGCAGCATAATTGGCAAACGTGTGAAACATCAAAACTGGCTAAAGGGAAATCTTGTGTAAACTCAAGTCACTTTTCTAGCTTAAAGTCTTACACTGACAATTCTCAAGCGAATTTACATTTTCCTTTCAAGAAAACCCAAACTGACCCATAAGTTGGCAGTTAGCGTATCCAAAGAGTCTCATTAGCCAACTACGTCTTCAAACAATTGCATTCGAGCGTGTTACCTTTCGCTTATTGTTCCTATTTTTTTGTTTTCTTTTTATATTTGTTTTTTCTTTTTCTACTTCTTCTCCCTCTCTACACTTTTAGTGTGTTTCTATGCTGGCCTCTCCATCTGTTCAAAAACCGTTACGAGTATGCGCCCCCCAAGAAAATAAAAACCAAGTACACAAGTATAAGCGGCTCTGCGACGGTGCGTGCGGCCCCGCTTGCTGACTGACATGCCCCCGACATATGCTGAGACGGCTACAAATGGCAAAAGCCGTGCGCCGTCTGCCGTATGCCGCCTGCCAAGCGCCATATGCTCCCCTCGTTAAACGTTCGCCGCCGTCGGCTGGCTGTGCTGCCATTTGTAATTGGTGGCGCCTCCTCTGGGAATTTCGCATGCCAAATGGTTTACGCGTTTCAGTTTCTATAGTTTAGTTTTACTTTTGCTCTGCTTATTTTGTTTTTTTTTTTTTGTTGTTGTTGTGCGCATCGTCGTCGGCTAAATTCGTTTGGTTTTTTATTTTTTGTGCATTTTTTTTTGGGTTTTTTATTTTCTTATAAATTGGCCTACGCATCGTCGCAAGTTAGTCGTCGAATATGCCTGCGTAGAAGCTTTCTTTTTTTTTTATTTTTTGGTCTACACTCACCGTAGGTACTTATGCAAATCTTGCCTGGCTTTTGTGAAAATTCTATTTTATTTGTTGTGGTTGTTGTTGTTGTTGTAACTACCACTGATAAATCTTTGCTATAATTTCGCCTACATTTTGGGTGCGGTTAGGTTTTTTGTGCCGTTGATATTGTTGTTGTTGTTGTTGTTTTTGCTACGGTTTAGAAAGTTTTTTGTTTTCTACGAATTTTCGCAGCAATTTCACGAGTAGTTCAAATGGATTTACAATTACTGATAAAATTTTCTCATTTATGTGGGTTTAATTTTCACGAATTTTTGTTTGTTTTTTGTTGTTGTGTGCATACTAAAAAAAAATTTATTTTTTTTTGTTTACTTTTTTTTGCGCAGGTTTTGCACAAAATATCGCAGACTGAAGTCGGATCTAGACTAATTGATTGTGGAATTTGTTATGCAGTAGATCAAATAGATGCGGGTGCAAGCAAATGCCATTATCTAAATTCGCTGAATGAAAAATTGTTTAAAATATAATCGAATAAATATTGCCATGATCTAGACGTGCATGATTAAAGGCAATAACAATATTTGGCTAAGACCGTTGGCTATATATTTATATCGATTTAAAGAGCATATCTTTTATATTATATTAAATAGGACTATTGTTAAAAGAATGCCAGATATATAAAAAATAACATGCTAAAATATTCTCGCAAATGTAAAAGCGTTTTAAGCGCCTATAAGAGAAAAGTAGCAACAGACATGGCTGTTTGCTTATTTTTTAAACTTTTTCAGTTAAAGTGTTTTGTTTTTTTTTTTTCTGTGACTGTACATAATCAACAAAAACTTGGCTGAGTTTGCATTCGCTTGTGATTGACGTGTTTAACTAGCTTTCAGTTGCAAACAAAAAAATAATCTTTTTTTTGTATTTGATTTTTTGGAATTTGCTGAAATATTTGCAATAACTGAGTTGCCAATTGTTTGCAATGTTGCCGTGCAACTGAACAGATAGCATAGCGAAAGCTCATGGAAAAAAAAATCAAATTGCAAAGCGAATGCGAATGCGAACCAAAAAAAAAAAAAAATCAAATAATTGCAATGAAGCGTTTCAAATCTAACCTAAATAGGTCCACAATAGTTCAAGGCAACTATTTTGACACAGCAATAAAAATACAAAAAAAAAAACCAGCAGCATAATAACAACAATGACTGTGAATAAGAACCAAGATCAAGAACAAAATAATGAAAGCTAACAAAAAAAAATAAAAAAAATATCATATTAAAAGTAACAACAACAATGCGTTACTTTCGAACGACTTACAAATGCTTTAAAAAAAAAAAACAAAATTGTAGCCTAAACAAAACAATCACAACAACAAGAAGAAATAAACAAAAAAAAAAACAAAGTGTAACAAATGCATAAATGGAACGAAAGTACACGAACATTAGAATCTGCCATTGTTGTTGTGGTTATTTTTGCTATCGAAGCTGTCATCTCAATCAGCCTTCGCCGAATCAGCCTTCTTCCTCTTAGGCAGAGAAGGCAGGCGTCGAAGCTGTCACAGTGTCTGCAGTCTGCAGTCTGCAGTGCTGATGTTGCTGTAACTGTTACTGCTGCTGCTGCTGCTGCTGCTGCTGTTGTTGCTGTTGTTGCTGTAGCTGTTACCTTTCACAATAGTGCAGAGTGCGCGCACGTTGATTGAACCGTAACCAAAATGTAAAAATGTGCCAACCAGAAAATAAACCCGCAATAAAAATAAATCAGCCAAGTGTCCAGAAAAGTACTGACTACACATTGTACGAGTAAATACACTGCAATAAATACATATGTATATACAAGGAGCAGAAAAAGTGCATGCAAAAAAGAAAATACAAAAAAAATAAAAAAAAAAAAAACGGAAAAAAGAATAGAAAAAAGAAATCAAGCCAAGTAAATTCTGAGCGAAAAAATAGAAAGGCAGCGACCGTGGCAACGCGTCTGTGTCAGCCGCAGCTCAGAAACAAAAAGACAAGGCAGCCAGCGGGCAAGGTGTAGCCACAAGAGCAGTCGATTAGTTGTGCAGCCTTAGCTTGGCGTGGTAAAGTGGTAAAGGCAGTTGAAATGATGCCAGCGTAATTACAAAATTATAAGTACACCGGCATGGGGCTGGCTATGCAGTATTAGGCAAATGCATTAAGAAGCCTGTTGTGCTGCAGCAGCGGCGGGAGCAGCAGCTTAGGCGCGAAAATCAAAGTCAACGAAGGCAAACCATTGTTGCGCATAACAATGCAAGCGTGTCTTGTGGTCAAGAAGACAAAACCAGAGACAGAGAGAGAGAGAGAGAAAGAGAGGGAAGAAATAGAAATAGAACCCTTTTAGCGGTTACAGCGGCCTAACGGTTTTCTTTTACCACTGTGACAATTTAGCAATGGCCAAGAGCAAAGCCAAACTAGGCGGCATAAAATATAAATTTATCGCTTGCCTGCTGCGCTCGACACTTTGGCTTTGGCTTCAGCTCTGGCTTCAACTTGGCTTGACTTGGATTGGTTTGGCTTGGCTTGGCTTAGTTTGGCTTGGCTTGGTTTGGTTTGGTTTGGTTTGGTTTCGTTACGTTTCGGTTGGCATAGTTGAGCGTTTTATCGCTTTGTCAATTTGACAGCCTTTGCATAGTATATATGCACAAATGTACGTGTACGTTGAAGTATAAATTCTAATGCCACACATAGTTTGGCTTTGACTGCCGCTGCAGATGTTAATCTTTTTTTTTCTTTTTTTTTTTGGTTTTGGTTTTGTATA
Source organism: Stegana nigrithorax (assembly GCA_037044495.1). Taxonomy (NCBI): domain Eukaryota; kingdom Metazoa; phylum Arthropoda; class Insecta; order Diptera; family Drosophilidae; genus Stegana; species Stegana nigrithorax. Next base: position 278,571 of record JBAMBQ010004817.1, read on the forward strand.
TGTTTCTCGTTTGTCTGTTTCTTTCGGTTTTCTTTTGGGTTTCTTTCTTTTATTGCGGTTTTGCATGTCATTGTTTTGGAGATGCACATTACAGTCGCACAGACATACGACATTGTCTGTCCTTCTCCCCCTCCTCCTGGCTGCCTGCTTGCCCTCTATTTGTCTCTCTGTCTGTCTATTGTTACAGAGCCACTGCTGCGCTGCTGCATTTAAGTGTGAAGTGGGATTCGTGCTCGGCAGCAGCTTGTCGCGTGGTTAGCTTCCATAGTCTGCCGCATCTTCTGTGTATTGATGAGCTGGCTGTGTAATCTGCTTACACATGTAAATGTCGTGTCGCAGCCAGCCAGGCAGGCTGGCAAACAGGGAGGCTGTATATTTATGTTGTGTTGTCTTCAATGCGTTTATAAATCGATGTTTAACATAGACAAAGATCAGCTTAATTTTAATAATGCACTGACAATAGGCGGCATACAATTAAACTTGACTCGCTGATGGCTTCATTTTTCCACACTGTTGTGATCGAGTTTCTTAACTGATGGTTATGCCTCATTTATTTAATATACAATATACATTTAGAAAGTTTAAAGAAACGTTTATGTTACAAATTTTTTTATGTGAATTTTTTATAACTCACAATAGAATTTCTTAAATATTTTAACCGCCAGTTAATAAATAAAAGATATTTAATGAAAATTTACATAATTTTTCAAGGCTTTAAATATATGCATATATTGTAAATAGATTTTACTTATTGCCTAACAATATATCATATTTTATTTTTGAATTATGTTTAGATTATTTAGTGAACCATCTTGAAAATCATTGATTTGTATTATTATATGTCAATTACGATATAATAATTTTGTGTAGGCCAAAACTCCATAGCTTAAATATAATAGGAATGTTTATGTAATCACATATGCCCTCGACTTGATTAATTTGCTTTTAAATGAATCTTTATACCATTCTACCTTTCAGGTTTTCAACTACATAAATATATTCATAAACAATTTCTTGTTCTTCAAGTGGGAAGCAGCCATTTATAGAATGGCAATTATAAAGAACATCTAATACCCAAAGGTGAATAGCAACTCTTAAATAGTTTTCAACAATTTGTCTTGCTTGAGTTCTAATTTTCTTATAAGCTTTACATAGAAATTGCTGATGAGCCATACATTTAAACTTATTTCAATATTGTAAACGATTCTTGTAAATATCGTTAAACTGCACGCATAAGTCTAATCGTAAATGCCGCATGTGCCAGAACTTTTGTTGATGACTGTCATCTGTTTATCGGCTACTTTAACTCAGACAAACGTTAAGTCGTTTATATGGCTTTATATTTGTTTTTTTTTTGGTTTTTTTTTCGGGTCTTGGCTGCTGGCAGAACCGCTACACAATTGTAAAATGTAATCAGGTTTACCCTTGTATTGACTTCTGGCGTTGCGCATGCGCGGTGCGTAACTTGACGCCGTAAGTACGAGCGAGTGACAAAGCAAAACAAGAAGAGTAAAACCAAGAAGAAGAACAAGAAAAAAACAGCGGGTGCCACGAATGCTGACACCAACATGGTTTGGTGTTTGGCGTTTGGCGGCACACGTGAAGAGATCACATTGCGGCTTGCTGTTGGTTTTTGTTTTTTACGATATGATTGCTGGTTCCTCTTGAAATGTTTTATTAACGCTGCAATGATTTCCCTTATTTTAATGGTCTGCTTTATCTTAAAGACTTTAATATTGGTTTTCAATTCTTTTTTTTTTTATTTTTTTTTTGTTGTTTGTCTGCTCTACTGTGGTTGCTTATGAAATCGAGCGGCAGAGGCGCTAGAATGCTGCCTTTTGTGGTCATAAAATCAGCACTTTTTGCTTTGATGACTTTACTTGTTTCGTTGTTGTTGTTGTTGCTGAGTTTTTACGCTATTTTCATATGTCTTCGAGTTGTTGTTTGGTCTGTAAGAGCTACGCGTACAACAGCTTAGCCACGCATAACATTTCCGTTTTGCTGTGCAACTTGTGGCTGCTACTCGTGTTTAGGTCGTTCGTTGCTTGATGTTGTTGTTGTTGTTGTTTTTACATTATCTGCTCGTTTGCTCTTTTATACGCATAGTTTTGTAAATGAAAAAGGGCGAGAAAAAGGTTAACATAAAACGCAACAACACACAATGCAAACTTCATGTATTTCGGCCCTTATATGTTCTTGTGTGTGTTTGTTTTTTTTTTTTTCTTACTTTGATTTTTATCACTTGTTATATGTTGTAGTTGTTGTTGTTGTTGTTGTTGCTGCTGCTGGTACTGCTGGTGCCGGTGTTGTGCGTTTTGTCTTGTTTAACATATTAATTACCGGAAAGTGCGCTCAACTGTTCATGTCTGAGCGTCATCAGCGAACGAACTGAACATCGCAGTGTCAGACGGTGTCGAAGTCGTTTAAACCATTCGGGTAGTTTGCCGCTCTTTGCCTCGGTACTCGTACTCACACTCGCAATCGCAGTCGCACTCACACTCATACTCACACTCGCACTTGCATGTCGTTAAGACAAGTCTTTAAGATTAATTACTGAACATTTTGATGCTTTTAATTGGTCGACGCGCGTCTGCATGCATGTTTCTCAGATATTTTCAATGCGATAATCGTTTAATCGGTCGAGTGTGCGTTGAGTTTTAGGGGCGTAAAACTATTAAATTGTTTGTCTTAAGTGATTTGCTTTCGTTTTGGCCTGTTGTGTGCCTATTATGCGCATCAAATAGTTTGACTGGCTTTGAAATTAAATCGGCATTACAGAAACGCATTTCTAAACAATTGATTTTCGATAACTTTACGCCTTAACAACGTTGAAGCTGGCACCCTTTGAGCCAATGAATTTTTGATTTATCTTTGGTCATTGGCATGTCTCTGGCTGCCAGCTAAAATGTATGAAAGACAAAGACACGTAAAAAAGGGTGCAACCGAATAACATTTCTTACGCTGTAAACGTGTTTTGTATATCTAATCGAAGGTCACGAACTAAAACAAAACCAAAACCAAAATATAACAAAGCCAACCACATTCGTTGAGTCCCTGGGCAAGTGGCAACTGAATTGTTACACATTCGTTGGCAACATGTGCGTGTGGCAAATGGCAAATGATTAAAAATGCTAAAAATGTCGTTTCACATTTAAAGCATGAAAATTTTTAAATTTTGTAGGCTATTGTTGCTGTCAGCATAAACAGAACCATAAGCATAACAGTTGAGCAAGCACCGAGTTTATGTGTGTCTTTATGTTGCCCTATGCAGTTCTTAATAAATAAAAAAAAATATTTCAATTTTTTGCTTTGGCTGAGCCTGCCGTTTACCTGTAAAATAAAATGGTTTTGATAATTAATATTCTAAAGCCCAGTTTTCATGTCAGTCACTTGGAATTTACAATTTGTAAAAGTTAATACGCCATGGGGATATAATTTTATATTCCTTATAATCGTTAAACGATAAACCTTAATTTTTTTATCCTTCTAACTAAAATTCAATATTTTATGCCATGTGAAAGCTATCTTGTCTTGTAAGATATAAAAAAATATTGAAATAACGATTGCGCTCAAAAAGTTATTAAATAGTAAAAGTAAACATATAAAAGCATGGGCTTTTTTAACAACATTTTCAGAAGCTGATAGTACAGTAATCTTTTTCTTACTGAAACATATAAAACTGCTAAACAATCAGCTATAATATTTGGCATTATGTTAACTTGGCAGATGCCGCTGCTTGCTAAAAACTGTTTATGTTTCTTAAGTAATTCTGCCATAAAAAGAAAAATTAATAATAAAAATAGACCAAACAAAAAGCCATAAACAAACTGCCATATACATTGCATAAATCGAATATAATGGCGTCCATAAAAAATGACCTTTGGTGCAAGTGCAGCAAAGGTGAATGCCAATTAAAAATATACCAAACTCTCGGCTAAGACTTCAATAGCAAAAGTAATTGCAGCTGAATTCCAACAACTAAATTAGAAACGATGATTTTTAGGTACGAGTGAATCGCATAAAATCAGCAGCCTGGGGGCCAAGCATAAAATTTTATTGGACAGTAAATGTCATAAATGTCTGCGAGAGCCTTAAAGCGTAAAATTTTATTTGAACTGCGCTTCTGAGCTAATGAGGCAGCGTATGGCATTTAAAACGCAGCGAAGCAGCCAAACTGCGCGAATGTCTATTTGCAGATGAGCATTGTTAAGGTTTTAAAGTTTTCAATTTGTCTGAGTGGTTTGTGTGCATAAAAAGATACAACAGCGAGCAGCACTCAGACGCGCCGACAGGCTGACAAGGCTAATAGAGGTCATATGGTTACTCGTACAAAGATCACTTCAGAAAAACGAAGAAGAAAAAAAAAAGTCTCACCAAATATTCAAAATCAATTTGCGAATCAATTTGCTTAACTTGCAGGCAAACTTTGTGCCAAGGCAATGGATGCCGCTGAATGTTGCATGGTCAGTGACTTTGTGGCATGTTGAGTGGCCAGAGTTGGTCTGTTTGCCCGTTGGCTGCCTAGCTGACTTGCCGAACTTGCCTGACTTGGTTGACTTGCCTGAGTGGCTTTGAATGTCTCATTGAATTTGCTTTTAATTGCTAAATTACGCACAAAGGCATTTTCGGGCTGCATTGTCAGACAGCCAAGCAGCCAGCGGCGCAGTGCACAGGGCGGCATGTCATGCTATGCCATGTGCTCGTTCTCTTCTTCTTCGTCTGCTTTTATTACTGCTGCTGCTGCTGCCTTGTATGCCTTTTTGAGGCAACTTGCACGCCTACTAACACCATGCCCCAGCAGCCGCAGCAGCCGCCACAGCAGCAGCAGCAGCTACACGCGCTGACATGGTTATTGGCTTTAAGCAGCAGACACTTTGCTTTATGGCCACTTACACGGCTTGACTCGCTTTAGTGTCGTCAACATTGCCAACGTCAGCGTCAGCGTCACCACCATTGCCAGCAGCATTATGCGTCTGTCTCTCTGTCCGTCCGTAAGTTTGTTCGTCCACGCATCTGTCGGCTGTTCGCTTAGTTGGCCAAACTGTTGTGTGTACGTTGAAATGAATGCAGGACCCCATTTTAGTTGTTGCAATACAACAGCACAACAACAAATACAACACATTCTGCTAATGCGTGTAATTAGCCACAAAAAGACCGCACGAGCACTTAACTGATTTATTAAAACGTTTTTCCATTAAATTTTTACCCTTAAGGCTATTAAAATGTTCGCTCGCTCACACTCAGCCTACTCTAGTCTGCCTACTCCCGGCTGCCAACTGCCGGCTGCCGGTTGACTGCTGCCAAACGCAAAGGCCGACAATTGGCCAAGTCCAGGCCTTCAGCCGCAGCAGCAGCAGCAGCAGCAGCAGCAGCAACCGACACAAGGCGAGCGAATGTGTGGCTTTCATTAAAAGGCAAACACCGCCGCAGGTCGACAGCAGCAAAGACAAAATAACAACAACATAAAATGGTCGCTATGTGCAACAAAGAACACAAACACTCAACATATAAATAAAATAAGTAACACAACAAAAAAGAAGAAGCTGAACAAGAAGAAGAAGACATCTGTGGCATTAATTGTTGCGCATAATCAGCACAAGACTCGCATATTGTGGGCATGGTCACTCTGTGTGCATGGCCGGCACCCAGCTGCACACACTCGCACACACACACAGCTTATCTCTTTGGCTTTGGCTCGTTGTCTTTTAAGCCAAAGCATTTGCCAGTGTAATTAATTTTGGTCGCATTGCTGCGTAATTTGTTGCACATAAGCACTTCCCAGTAATTTTTTATAGCGCATTTTTGCTCGTCTGTCTATTTCACTGGATTTTTAATTACTTTGGCGAGCATGTTTCTCCTTCTGCCACACATAAGAAAAAAAAAACAAAACTAAAGGAAAATAAAAACCAAAGTTTTTTTTTTTTTTTTTTATTATTTTTATTGCAAACTTTGGTGTAGATTTCAACATTCGCGCAACCGAAAATAATTAACACAATTAAAAGTTTATTGCTTCGTTTAGTTTATGCAGTTGGCATCGCTTTGATTTCAATTCAAATGTGTTTATTAGATAACATGCGCGATCACGCACGCTTTATGTAAGCATTTACGTAAGTCAGCCATTTGACGATTATCAGTCCGCAAGTCCACACACACACACCCTCTACGCACTGCACACTGCAGACATGCAATTAAATAACTGCCAAGCAGGATAACAATCGGCGACTGCCTAACTAAACCTAATAAAACTGCTAACCTAAACTAATTAAATACTCAAATGTATTGAATCCAAATAAAATAAAAAATTATTTAAAAAAAGAAATTAAATAAAATATTGTGATAAATCGACTGCCTGTTCTTTAGTCGCCGAGGGTGACTTTCACTAAACATGAACCTATGGAAATTATTGCATAGTCTGTTGGCATTAATTTGTCTATATATTTTGACTAATTGTAAGGTTGTGTATATTAAACTCAAACAATTTAGAATGTTTTGTCTTGCTTTAAATTGAAATTTGTTTACATTTCGCTGGCGATCATTTGTTTTTCAGCTAAGCCTGCTGGCTCATAATATTTTGAGACTTTCGCAGTTTTTTTTCTATTATCACAGCAATAAATAAACTTAAAATTAATAAAGAAAGTAATTAACAACCTTATCTGCAAAATGTTTAATAAATAAACAATAAGTGTATCTATCTTATGTAAATGAAGCTGTTACAAATTTTATACCAGCTTAATGCCAATAGCTGTAATTAAAAATATGAATTTTAAGTATTCCTACATAAGTGCACTTGAATGTTTCTTCGTCATTATTAAGCAGATTTGATTAACAATTAAGTAAACAAAACAACAAAGATGAAAAATAAAGAAATCAAATAATAATTTGTATTATTTATGTGCTCCTTTTCTTGGCTTTCCAGCAAAAACATAAAAAAAAATTGAAAAGAAGAAAAAAAAAACAATTAAAAAAAAAAAAGAAAACATGACCCGTTTTATTAATAAGCAAATGAACGGACAGTCGATATGGCAACTTGATGTCAGTCACAATATTTTGACGCTACTGAAACGCCTTTCCGCTGTTCTACACTTTCTTTGGCATAAACCATATTTAAAAAAAAATTTAAAAAAAAAGAAACAAAAACACCGAAAAGTAAAAAAACAAAAAACAAGCATAAACAAATAAGTGGAGTCAACATGCGCCCCCGAGGGCAGCCGGTAGCAAAAGTGTGTGGGAACAAAAGTCAAGAAAGCAAATCGTAAGGGTAAAGTATCAGCGGTAGACAAAATCAACAAGACGGAGGGGAAGACGAAAAAAAATTAATTACCGAAATGTATCTGACACTGTGTAGAGCAACGTGATGAAAGTGCGATAAAGCGCAATATTTCTTATTAATTGACTTTTTTCCGTATGCTCTTTGCCGTTTCGTTTTGCCTGCTCTTCAACAAGTTTAGGGCAAGTTTATGCTAAAAAAATTTATTAATAAAAATAAAATACAAACAAAAAAAAAAAAAAAAGAAAATCTGCCAAAACCAACAAAAATAAAAGCGTAACGGCCAACAAAGTCAACAAAATAAAAGCGTAACCTATTAAAATCAACTCGAAAATTCCCACAATGCGCAGGCAAAAAAATAAAATAAAATAAAATGAAAAAAGTGTAGCACAAGCAACCACAATAACAGTGGTTAACATTTTTCTTTTGTTGTTGTTGTTGTTGTTGTCGGTGTTTTGTTTCTTTACTGGTATTATTAAATCTCAACACTGGTCCGATAAAAAGCTAATAAAATAAAAAAAGGGAGAAAGTTGTCTGTTGAAATTTCTGCAAACTCATTTTAAAAAAATTACGAATAAAAGTTTAGCTTAGATTTTCTTTTTTTTTGCTTTATTTCATTTTTAATATCTTATTTTTTATTTTGTTTATTTTTTTTTCTATACAGATTCTATGTGTAACAGCAATCTGAGCTAACAATTTTTATTATGCAGCAGCAGTACGGAATTTTTCGCATTGTTTCCGGGCTGCTTCAGCAGAGATCGTTTTACATTTGCTATTGATATGTGAAAAATGCAAGGCAATGTTTGCTGTTGTTGTTGTTTTTTGACAAGTAATGCTTGATTACAATAATAACAACAACAATAACAACAGTAGCAACAGCGCAGCATATTTATTTGCTATACGTTTGAGTGACGTAGCTTTTATTTCGAATTTAACAGCAAGGACAACTTAAATTAAATGCGAGTAATCGCATTAAACATAAGGAACTGTCCTTGAGTTTTGCTGTATTTTTACTTGCAGTTTGCATGTTAACTGTTGTTGCACTATTTTCTTTTGAAAATTAACTTTTCATTTAGTGCTGCCAAAGTTGCAGTTGAAGGTCCCTGAAGCATAAATTTGCAATAACTGCAGACAACAAAGCAACAGTTGCCTGCATGGCTAAGGCAAAGAGAAGAAAAATATAAAGTAAAATTACAACTCAAAGTCAAATGCAAATTCGCTTGGCACAGCGTCAGGTCAAACCAAGCGTACACACTGACCGCAAGTAATAAAGACCTCCCCCCAGCCGCCACTGTACATAAGTTTTTGCTTAGCCTTAACCGCCGCAGATGCGGTGACTTGTGCAAAGCCACAAATAATCCTTGGGGTTGCGGTTCGATTGCGTAATGTTGTCATAAAACTGTTTTGGCGCATACACAACTTTGCGGTCGGTCTGCTGCCGCCGCCTGACTTGCACTTGCTGCTCCCCCGCAGTTACGTTGCGGCGCCAGGGCACGAAGGCACGAAACGCATCATGGCCTATGCTCGCCTGTACTGTGAATTCTGTTTGGTCGCTGCGTGTCGTTGACGTTGTCGTTAGTGTTGTGTTGTACATAAAGGGTGCTAATGGGCTGACGGTTAGCCAAGTTGCCACGCGACTGGCGTGCAAAGCTTTTCGAAATCCCTGCATTACTTTTTTATATTTATTTTTTATTTACTCTGTTCAAAATAATACAAAATCAGGCATGGCACTAAAGTGAAATGGCCATAAAGCAGTGCGTGTGTGTGTGTGTGTGCGTGTATGTGTGTGTCAGCGTGCACAGCATGTGGGCAGCAGCAGCAGCAGGAACTAATGCATGGCAGCATTGAATAAATGGCGTTTGTTTGCGTGTTTCCGTTTCCTGTTTTCTATTAGGTTTCGTTTTGCTTGGCTTATTTACTATTTTTGTGTTTTTCCTTTTTTTTTTTGTTTTGCAATTTTCATTGATTGCCTGCCGTGACATTTTAATTCATTTAATTTTATTTGTTTGCCGATATGAAATTATACGAAAATGCTTTTGTGCCAAATGCAATTATGCGATAACAACTTTAACTAATTAAGCCATATAATCAAAATGGCTTACTGCACTCAGTGTCACACTCAGCATTGTTGTTGTTTGTTGTTCTTGTTGTTGTTGTTGCTGTTGATTCGTTTTGTTACGCGTTTGCCAAAGTGTTGCCTCCTCTTGTTGGCCTCTTGCGGGCGCATGTGTGTGTATAGGTGTGACGGTGTGTGTATGTGTGCGTGTGTGTGTGAGTGTGTGCGGGTCTTGTTGGCCATTTCACAATCTGCGCAGTATAAAATTTGATTTCCGTTTGGGATTTTTAGTTGATTAAAAGTGGCATACAAATTGCTTTCGATGTGTTCCATTATACGTTGGATTTGAACTTTAGAATTAAGGATTCGAATTTGCTAAGGTCAGGCTAAATTAATAATGTAATTTAAATAATTGAAAACATGTCGTAGCTGTGGCTCAGCAGTTTATGTGCTGCCCTGCTGTTCACTAAGCCCGCAGTTTATACTCATGCGACAGCCCACTGCCTTTAAATTGCTGATTACACTTGCAGTGGGCTGCTTAAGTCTGCTTTTATCACTTCTCACTGATGCACAGCTGAAACAGTCGTTCGAAGTCAACTTGTAGCGGGAGAATGCCTTGAATCAAGGTCATTAAAGATATTCAGCAAACATATGTACAAGTATATGCATGTACAGTAAAGGAGAAAATAATGGCAACCTAATATGAACTTGTGCACCTCACTGTAGAGTGGTAAAATTTATATACAAAAAACAAATCTGCTTAATTAGTTTTGGAGATTGTAGTATGCTATTATATAACTCACAGCTGTATATACTCTAAATTTAAATATTTGTGTTAAATTTTTGCATTTTTCAAATGTCAATGCCATAAGATAAAAAAAAAATATATTACATTAACTTTCAAATAAATTATTGGCCGCGATTTTGCAATGCGACTAAATTAATTTATATATAAAATGCGATGTATAAGATTGATTTATAATAATATACAAATAAAAAATTTATAAACCTCGTACAAAAAAATGCTTTTTGATTTTTATTTATTAATGGCGCATAAAAGATATTCTTGCAAATACAATATTAAACATTTATCATTTGCAGTGTGAATCTTTTTGTTTATTTCATTGAATATTTTTTTTTTTTTTTTACTTTTTAACAACTGCCCACATTGATTACCAATAAATCTTCCGTCGCTCGTTGACTTGCGACCCATCACCTTATTATGTCATATCTCGCACTCGCTCACTGCCAACGCATCAACGCACTCGCTGACGTCTACGTTGAGTGAGGACATGAACATATGGCTTATCAAGACACGGCCGACATTGCAATTTTAATTGGTTGTCGTAAAAAAGTCAACGTTGACCCTCGCACTTCGGCTGCTGAACTAATTAAAGCGACGAACATTTTTACGAGCCTAACGTCTAAATGAGCTTTCGTTGCGATACGTTGTGATAAAGTTCGATTATGTTTTTTGTTCCTTGTGTACACGCACACACACACACACACATACATATATAAGTACATAGTACATACCTTTGGGTGTCATCTTTTATGCTGTAAGCAATAAAAAAGAAAAGAAAAAAATGTTCATTAATTTAAAACAAGCCAAGCATTGCCAACAACAAGGCGAGAGAAATAAACAAGCGAATACACAAACATAAACATAAAAATAAAAATGTTAATAGTTATTTTATAGTCGTAAATAAAATTAAGAATTTCGGTTAAGAAACGGTGTTTGGCGTGTGTTCTTTTTCTTTTTCTTATTTTTTTTTTGTTTTTTTTTTTTTAATTTTTAATTTTCACAAGAGTGCCTCCTGGCATTCGATGTCGTTACTAAGATATAAATCTATTATTGTCAGATACGCTGAAATATGGCAACTTGAGGTAGCTGCGCGAGAACATGTGACTTGGCTTGACTTGACTTGACTTGACTTAATGCGTATGCCTTATATGCCAATTAGATACCGTTGAGAACAAAACAAAAAAAAATAAAAAAGAAAATAAACAAAAACAAAAACAACACAAGGTGAACTCAACTTAAATCGTCTGACGTTGAAATTAACTGATAAATATCGTTGAATGCTTATTTAAGGCATGAAAATTGTTACCTTCGTGGCAGGCAGATGAAAGCCCAATGTGAAATGCGTTTTGTTGTTACAGATGCTGTTACTGCTATTGCTATTGCTGTTGTTGTTGTTATTGTTGTAGTTTTTTAAACAATGGCAATGTCGAAAAGAATTACGAGCAAGCGACAACAATTTTAATGTTTCACTCACTATCGTCTGCTTCTACTTCTTACTTGGTTACAAGTAACTCGTGGCTACACCTGAAGCACTGAACTGAACTCAGCTAAGTGTGCTGCTCATGCTATGGCATGAGTAACAACAACAACAACAACAACGACAAGAACAACAACAACAGTAATAATAATAGCAACAACAAAAGGCGTTGACTTTGTAATATTTATAACTTTAGCATTTTACGCCAGACGAAGCGCAACGCAATTCATTTCGACACCGTTAGGATTTTCTTTTGCTTGCGAGTTTTCGCATTTTACACTCCGTCTGGCATACTGACTTAGTTCTGGCCCCAAAAAAACTTGCAAAGCTGACTGGTTCTTTTTTTTTGTTTTTTTTTTTTGTTTCTTATTGTTCTGCTTATTTGTTTTTGGTTTTTTGCTTTGTGTCTTACTGGTTTAACAGTTTTCATAATGCTTATTGCCTAAATTTATTTTTAAGCAAAAAGGTTTCGTGTTGTTGTCAAACAGTCACAGTGGACAGAGGACAGTGGGCCGAACTGGCTCAGTTAAATGTTGGCCATTATTTGTAAAGTTTAACACTTATAAAACAACAATTAAGTGTTTTAATTTTGGGCCAACTTCGCACTAACCACAAAAGTCACTTGAAAGCAACTAAAGTTAAATACACAATTGTTAAAATAACAAAAACAAAACGAACAGCAACCGTGAAGAAAAGATATTTAAAACTTTAAGAATAAGACAATTAAGCAGTTTTTTATTTTTGTTTTTTAGTTTTTTTTTTTTTTTCTGTTCTTGTACAATTGTGTTAACATATTTGCGTGCGAATTGCTTAAAGGTTTACAGCAGCATAAAGTTGGCTTTAAGTTTTTAAGCAGAAGGAAATACAGAAACAGTCGAGTTGACAGCGAAACTTTCTGAGTATGGTAACTGATGGCGTGCAGCAGGAAGTAAATACGTATGTGCATACACAGATGAGGGCAGAAACTGCAGCAAAGTTCACATGCTGCTGGCTGCTGCGTGTGGGCGCTGCAGTCATGCTGTGACGGCAATCATTGATAACAGAAAAGCTGCAAGGCAAAGGAAGTTTTTGATTTCTTGTTGCTGACATAAGCGGCAAAACTTAGAAACATTTGAAGCGTATCTGCATATTGTACAATGCTATATGAAATTCTTAATTTGTCATATGACATCTTACTGATACACACTATAGTATGCAGGCTATAGCTGACAATTGCATATGTATATCTATAAAGAAATCCATAAACCAGTCTGCAAATATGGGGCTCAACTCTGTTTGCAATATTTGTTCAGAACCAAAATGACTGACAGCTTCTGGCAATGTGCAGATCTTGTATTATTTAATGCTATATAATTTAACTTGGCTGTTACTTTTGAAGCTTGTTTTGAAAGACGGCTTCAATAGTCAAGATGTGTACACTGGAAACTGCAAGTGGAATGCATCTTTTGCATCTGTGTTTGCACACTAAAGTCGCATGGGAAGGTGTGGCAATGCCATACTTTGTTGTTTATTGTTGTTGTTGCTGTTGTTGTACTTGTCATTGCTCATTGCATGGCAGGTCCAATGGCCCACGGTAGGTCTGTTTGTCTGTCTGTTTGTTTGTTTGTTTGTTTGTTAGTTTGTTTACCCGTTCGTTTATAGTTGCCACAAGTCGTGGCAAATATTTGTGACCCATTTAGCATAGCGTCAAGTGTTTGTTGTTGTTGCCTAAGCGAATTGTAGCAGCAGGCCTTGCTTACCTGTGCGAATGCAATGCCAGAGCGTGCAATAAAAAGTTGCCAACTTTTAATTACGTGTGTCTGATCTGGTGTGTGGCATGGTGTGGTGTGGTGTGGTGTGGGGTGGGGTGGCGTCATGTGCTAAGCCGTGTGTGTGGCAAACAGCAAACGGCAAATAGCAAATAGCAAATGGCAAATGGTCATTAGGCGCGTTGAAGTTTTGGAGCGCATTAAAGTTAAATGCCTATCGAAGTCTGGCACAGAGCTGTACTACACCTATGGGGCGATACTTTCAACACGGAAACTGTGTTTATATTTCCTGGTCATGAAATACTTTGCAGATACATACGAACATAAGTAAAAAGGCATTTAACAATTCCACCAAAGCATAAGAAAAAAATGAAAATGAAAAAAAAAAAAGAACGCAGAATTTATTAAAGCGATTTGGCGCAGGCAGTGGCGCAGTTCTCGACTTGCCGCAGTTATGCTGTGCTTATTGTTTTTGTTGTTGTTCTTTATGTTCGCGCAGTTGTTGCTGTTGTTGTTGCTGTTGTCTGCTGCTGCTTGCATAAATATCTTGTATCTGCAATAAAATATCTCACGCGTTCTCAACTCGAGACAACAAGTTTCTAACTGTTTCGATGCTTTTGTTTTTGTTGTTGATTATTTTTTTTTTTTGGTTTTTGTTCATTTAGACATTGTTTTTGTTTTGCCTGTCTTACAGCTTGTACTATTTTTCGTGGCTAACTCACTTTTATCTTGCGACACTTGCTGCCAAGCATAGACACAGCAGCAGCACAAAAACATAAAAAAAAAATCTTCAATAAAAGAACAAAAAAAAAAAAATAAGGAACCGCAGCTGAAATATGCAAACTCATGCTGCGGCTTGTAACTTCGCGTTCACTTAGCGCACAGCGCCAGAACATTATTTTGTTTTTTTCATTTTTCTTTTATGTTTCGGTTTTATATTTAAAGCATTTAGTTACGCGCCAGCATCGAGTTAAGAAGTTTAAAAAAAAAAAAAAGAAAAATAAAAAAAGTATCTATGGACAGAAAATAGCATTCAAGCGCACACTCCTCGGCTTAGTTTCAGTTGCAGTTCAGCAAAGTTTGTTTTTCCCACGCTCGGCTCGTAGCGAAGCTAAGCAAAGGTATTGCGTCTGTGTCCGTTGTGTCTGTCCGCAGTGTCCACTGTGTCCGGTTTTTGTGCTTTGCATGCATGCGATTAATAGACACATATGCGCACACTTGCTGTGCCTAACAAGCCGCAGCCGCAGCCGCAGCCTCAGCCTCAGCCGCAACCGCATGCCATGTCCATGCACAAGGCGACATGGCAGCTTTATTGGATTCATCGATTTACTCTTGCGGCAGCAGTTATCTCGAATAAGTTTTTGCACAAATATCAGAAATCTAAGCGCATTAATAAACAATTCCGCAGCTGAGACAAAATGTTTCTCATTTTTATTTGAGCTGCGAACATGTTTATTGACTTATGAGCTTGCGGAATTTGCTGACTTCATTGAAAATTATCGTTGCTTATGGTACTTTCAATTGAAATTTGTGGTGTGTTGGTTAGCAACTTCTCTTGTAATAATAAAAAAATGCCGTATAAGCAGAAAATATGATCTTCACTATTGGTTGCATAAATATTTGCGATCAAATTTATTGATTTATTATAAATATTTCTGTATACTTGCACATGCTGACAACTCTGTAAGCATAAGAAAAAGGGGATTCTACAAATTGCACAAAAGCTTCCTCGCTCAGTCTTGCAGCGATTTTACCCATTTGTGGATGTGATTTTTCAGTGCACTTTCGTGTAGTCTTCGGTTGTTGGATTTATTAAATAATTAACCAAATGGAAGAAGAAAATAAGCGACTTAATACGCATTTGGTGAACATTTCACAAGAATTGCAAATTTCGCCAATCGATCGTCAGACCTTTACATCAGATGCACAAGATATACAAAACTGTATTATGGATGCGATCAAAAGTCGCGATTCGCTCTTTAAGGACGTTTTTTATGGCCTAAGTCTCACAGGCAAGAACTTGAATTTAATTTTAATTAAATGGACAACTGAATTATAGTAGAATTACCGTAGGTAGTTATTTAGATGGCTTAAAACTTCATGTGCCCGATGAATTTGACTTACATGTGAAGCTTCAGATGCCATTTGACATAACCGTGGTAGGTGATCGCATTCGACCCGGATTTGTATTTTTAAAAGTGGTTGAAAATGTAAAAAACAAAATTGTAAAAGATGGCTACGTAAACCGTGAATTGCTGCAAACTTGGCTACGCTCAAATTTTTCTGAGGTTATCAAAAATATCCAGCAAATCAAATGCAGGACCGGCCACTGTTATGAGTTAAAATACACATTGGCTGGCTACGGCTGCGCCCACACCATCGCTGCCACTGATGTCGACAATAAAGAACGAGAGATCTGGTTTGATTTTGTGCCAGCATTTCAATTTCCTACCGACGCCTTTCCGCGTAATTGCGATTTACCGAACAAGGTTGGTTCGTTTTGGTTTGCTGTGCCTCAATCCAAGAAGCCTGATGACTCTCGTACGTTCATGGTCTGTGCTCCACAATGGGAACGTTTGGCTTTGCATGGCAAGAATAACTTAAAGGACACTTTACGCCTGATGAAGGCACTACGCGATGCGAATGACATGTCACATCTTACCAGTTATATGCTGAAGAGCGTTTTTTTAATAGCATTGGAAGAGAAACTTGAAAAATTTTGGAATAAGGAGATAGCCAATATATTTACGAAGGTTTGTGAACTATTTCAATTGTGTAGTAAATAATTTTGTGTTTCCTTTTTTATTTTAATGTTTAGATGCTGGGACGGCTGATGAGTCACTTGAATAAAAAGTCATTGAGTTTTTATCTCAACCCTGATCTCAATCATTTGGATCGCTTGTCCAGTGATGAAATTCGTCATTTCTCCTGTACTGTTAAGGACTTGCTGGATAGAGTAAAGGAATTAAAAAGTTACGGCAAAAAAATCTCCTATAAAGAAGTAGCCGATTTGTTCAATTTGGCTTAGGTTTTAAAAAACGATGAATTGAAATGAATATTTTTATTTTATTTTTAAACTGCATTTTAAGGATATCAAAGAAACTACAAAAAAGGTCTTTTATTTTATTGAAGCTTAAATTTTTATTATAAAAGTTAACTGATATATACGAGTAAATAAAGCAATAACAGCTGAAACCTTCGGATTATTAAAACATTATATACATGTGTATATGTATAACATGAGTCATGAGTAACCGCTGACTTATTTTAGATTGGTTTGCAGATTGAATTTCACAATTTTAAAAGATTAAATTTAAAAAGTATAAATCTACGCTTAAGTAATCAATAGACACGAGACGGGTTACTTATGGTTCCGTTAGCTGTGTCTTTTAGTTGTTTAGCTTTGTCCAACAGAAGGATATTATATTTTAAAAGGCAAAGGACTGCGACCTATGCATGCTGAAATCCATAAATCAATTAATTAAACGTATTTGTGTTTGCCTTTCCAACATAAATCAAGTGGCCAGCTTAATCCATAAAAGTTGCAGGCTGGGCAACCCTTAGGAGTGCCAATGAAGTTGAATTAAAGAAAGAAAGCCAATCATGTGCGGTTTGTGGTGTTAATCTTCGCAACACTCCCTTTGTGGTGTGAGCACGCTTTGGGCGTGGCACACAAGAGCTACCAAAAAAAAAGGCTCCCAGGATGTTTCGGCATAACAGACTGCCCAAAAGTTAGTCACCTGTTGCTTTTTTAAAGAAATTCTTTATGAGTGAATAATTTTTTGGTTACTTTTAAAGTTTAACAAAAAGTTGAAATAAAATTGTAGATTTATGCGGTCGATGACGTGACGTTGAACAACTTCATATTTAAATTGGCTGCACGCGCCACTTGAGCGGAAGAAGAAACTACACGACAAATAGAAACCAGCGAACAATTGACAATTTATTTAAAATCAAACCAACTATCACGACACGACTTTGTTGGCAGCAAGTTGACAAACGAATGAAAAAATAAATATAAAAAGCCAAGTTACATTTCCTCTTTTGGCTTTCGGATTTTTGGTTTTGCCTTTAAGGTTTTGTTTTTTTTTTTTTTGCAACAAGTCTACAAGAAAAGCGAAACCCATTAAATCGGCATCAGGCCGAATGTGTCATATGCCATGCAAGTCAATTTCACATAACTTTTGTGGTTTTCTGCTTAGATTTTTAGTAACTTTCCTTTTTTGAGTATCCCGATAAAAGTCATGAAAATCAATAATTTATAAGACAGCAGCGTGCATTTCTTATTTTCTACTCTGAGGCAGGCTTAGAAAATACGATAAAAAAGAATTGCCAAAAAAATGAGCTCTGCTTGAGGCAACGTTCGTCTGCAGAAATGCGATTGCAGTTGTTGCCAACAACTGCAAATAAATTCGCTTAAAAAAAAAAAAAAAAAAAACAAGAAGAAAAAACAGAAACTAAGCTAAAAAGCAAACTGTAAAGGCAACGGTAAAGAGCGTGTAAGCAGAAAATCACTTTCGATCGTAATTATTGTGTCCGTAGACTTCAGACACGGGCACGCAATAAGTCAATCGGATTTAGGCCAACTGACGTTTGTTTGCCATCACGGCATGAAACAAAAATCGCAAAACGAAATCAAAAGTGAAAAGCAACAACACAAAAATCGTGTACAAACAATATACAAGAGTTCAGCTTTGTAGACATGCCGACATATTTGTCGTTGGTGCCTTAAAGAAGCTGCAGCCGCTCTGGCAAAAAAGAGATAAAGGCAAAGAAAAACGTTTTGGCTGCGCCGAAGTTTTCTATACGCTTTGCACAGCTGGGAAAGCTGGTCTGGTAATTACTTTATGATAGAGTAATAATGCAGATGAGGTTAAGGTATGGCAACCGCGGCAAAAGAAAGCATTTTAGTAATGTCGGGGGAGTGAATGTTAGAATAAATATGTACATACAAACGAAAACAAAAAATAAGTACTAAAATAAGAAAGGTAGATATTTTAAAAGGACTGCTTACTCCTAAATCAGATATTTTGCTGTTGAAATCATTGAAAAGTGTTTTATGTTGCATATAAGGCTAATAAAACTTGATACGGCTTGCACATAGGGTACAGTAAAATGTGCTTATCTAAACCAAATGCACAAGAGCGTGCTTCAATTTGTCTTTGACAGTTTGTCATCTCTTTCAGATTTTTATGCCATGAAAATTACTGTTGGGAGTTTGGGATTTAAATATTTTCGCAATTCCCTGCTTACGGAAATCGTTTGCAATTTTGTTGCAACAATGTCAACACAAAAAAAAAAAAAAAATCAAAAAAAATTAAAAATTAAAAATAAGACAATAAAAAAAATAAAACAAATGGTTGCATTTATTAACTGCAATTTGTGCGCTTGCTGTTGCTGTTGCATTTACTGATTAAATCAAATGCTAATCGCTCATGTAGCGAAGACACAAGTGTGTGTCCGAACAGCTTCAGTGTGCCACAGATATCGGCGCATGCAATCGTAGGCATCTAGATGGGCTGGGCGTCGTTGATTTTGCAATATGTTTTATGTGCTCTTATGTGAGATAAACACAACAACACACGCCAAGCCACATGCGAAAGCAATGACATCATATTGTGCTCGGGTATATGCGTCGAAGCTTGTTTTTAGTTGATTTTACTTGGATTTCGTATATCGAATTTTTATTTGCTTTACGCGTTTTGCTTTTATTTCATTTTTTCATATTTTTTTTTTTTTTTTTTATTATTTTTTACTTTGTTTAGCGGTGAAAACGAGTTTTTGATTTCGAGTTATGGCTCAAATGATTGCCAATATTTCTTTTTTTCTTTTATTTCATTTGGTATTTTTTTTTTTTTTTTGTGTTTGTTGCTGTTTCGTGTTTTGTTTTAGCGAGTTCATGTACTTATCGACGTATGCGTACATCTCGAAACGAAGTGTCTGCGGTGTAGTCTCGTGTTGTCTTTTGTGTGTTTTGGGTGGGTATTATTAAAACGCCCTCGAGTGTGTTCAAAGCAAACGGAAGTGTCTTTAGAATCGCTTTGTAGTTTCTGGTTGGCTTAAGGCTTTTTGTTAGGCTACGCTACCGTTAATGCCTTTTATGTAAAATAAAATGTTGAATATATTTCTACTGTTTCTTTCCCGTTAAGTACTGAAAAAAAGAAAAAAAAATGAAACAATCATCGATGCTGGCGCTTAAGCCATTGAATCAAAAGAGTTGCGATTTATTGAAAATGAAAATTTCATTTTGCATGCTAAGATTTTTAGCTGCTTGTTTTATTTGATTTTAAATTGCTAAGTTGCTTTTTGTGTTTTTTTTTCATAAAGCGATAAGCTAAGTGAAAGCATTTTGGTAAGGTATTGTGTAGAAAAAAAGGAAAATTCAGCGTAATAACAATTTAAAAAGGCATTAATGGCTACAGAATGTAGTGAAATAGAAAATACTAAAAGTCAGTAAGGACAGTACTTTAAAAAAGCAACTAACTGCTCATAACCTTAAGAAGCTCAAGTGCTAAATAATCCGTGTCTAGTTTTGTTCAAAATTTTGTTGTCTCATAATAAGCTCGCGAAAGTTTAACGACATTTTGGTTTCATTGCCTGGGTATGCAATATGCCATATAAAATTATTGTTTACCTAAGGATGCACCTTTCATACAACTTTGTATTCTGTGTTTGTATATTATACATCTCTGTCAAATATTAGTTGCAAAAAAGGTCGACTTTAAATTCAGGTTCACTTCAGTTATGTCAATTTGTTACATCATTGCGCAACAGGAAGCTCTAAACGCCTTTACAATAGTGTATTTCGCATGTCTTATTTGACATATAACGTCAAAGACATGCAATTAATATAATTTTAGTACTTATATAACAATTACACACTCCCAAAGAAAAACGAGACTACAATATGCAAAGCTAACAAAAATTATCTGTTATTATTTACTTGGCTAATATTATTTTTGTGTGCTCACATAATGTCAGACAACAATAAAATTAGCATATGACCATGATTTGGTTCGTCATGAACATGGCTATTCGTTGAGATTGTCATCGTTTAGCGCATCGACATCGTCGTCATTTTCGTCGTCGCCATAACAGGCGGCACTGGTGGCGCTGCCTCTGGCTTGGTGGCGGCGTTGGCGGCATCTTCAACTGTATGATGTGAAGTAAGCTACAATGTAAAGCCATTATGAAAATTGCCGAATATCGCTAATTTGTGGCTTTAATAAAGATAATTGTATATAAAAACACGATGAGCGCAAAAAAAAAAAAAAAAAGAAAAGAAAAACAACAAAATAAAAAAACAAAATGAGACAAGTGCGCATGCCAAGACTATAGCGTGTGACACCCTATCACTGAAAGGCAACAGTAACAGCAACAACAACAACAACCAACAAATAAAAGCAAAACATGTCGAAAAAATAGTTGAAAAAAAAAAAAATAAAAAGAAAAATCCGGCAGAGGAGTGCAAGATGATGCCACTTCGATAATGATAATGATGTTAATGACGCCGCCGTCGATGTTGTGCCGCCAAGTCAAGCGCTGTACCGTTCGCCAGCCTGAACAACAACAACAACAACAACATATGGCCATAATAGACTTAGCGGTTAAGACCAACTAAACATATAAAAATTTTTCTCGTTTTGCGCTTTTTTTCGCTTTTGGCTTTACGTGAATAATTTTCGGTTTTGCGTCAAGGTCTCGCGAAGGCAGTCAAAATACTCGCACATATTTTTTTTTTTTATAATTTTTTGGAGTTTTTATTTTGGTTTTTTTTTCAACGCTGCTGTCGCTTGTTTTTCGATAAAATTCGGTGTTGGTGGATTATTTTAATAATATTTTTTATTACTTTGCAATCAGTTGGATAAAGCGTATAATTTTCAACTTGTATCATGTGTTTTCGTACTGCTTTTTTTTTTTATTAATACATTTTTTGCTTGTTTTTTTTTTCGTTTTTTTTGATTATAGTAAATTCATTCATACGCCTTATGCTGCGCGCATTTGAATCTCGATTTACTCGTAAGTAAGTTGGCTGACTGAGTAATTTTGTAGGCGTTCATTTTAATGGCTTAAGGCTGTCGCCACAGTTGTTGTTGTAGTAGTCGTCATTTTTTGTTGTTGTTAATGTTTTTGTAGTTGGGCTGTGTTTGGATTTTATAATTACAAGTTTTGAGGTTGTTTAATGTCAAGTGTTATTCACTTTTTTGTTTTTTTTTTGTTTTTGTTTACTTGTTTTGAATTTTTTCATGTGTTTTTATTACACAAATTTATGATGTATTGTCTTTTTGTCTCTCTACTGTTTTGCTTTTGTTGTTGTGGGTTTTGTTAAACATAGCAGAAAACTATAATTAATGCCACTTTGTCATTTATTATTTTAAGTAAATGACGACTACGCTATATGCAAATTTTTGATCATTTGATATTACATCTGTTGCGCACTTGGCAGTTTATGTATTATTTTTTTAATTGCAAAAAAATTTACTTAAAAGCTGAATTTAGGGTGAATAATTGCGGAAGTTGGCAATATGCACCGCCTAGAGTATTTTTTACATTTGCAATATCATAGTCATCACATAATTTATAGCTCAAGAATGTGAACTCAGAACCCAGACCTCTAAATCAGGGTTCGCCTTAATGAGATTTTTTTAAGTTTTATTATAAGCGGCGTGCATTTTCCTGTTATAAGCTTTGAATTTTATATGCTGTAAAGCAATTTTAACTCTCCACTTTTAAATGGTTTTTTAAACGGTTTTCGTACTTTTTTAAGCTTGTAATAATATATTTAATCTGGGGTTATTTTTAAATATATAATCGGCTTATCCTTAAAAAGTTAGATTGCCTAAAATACAGTGCCCAGCCAAGTCGAAGCTATTTTATTTCAAAAATTAATTTTTTGTAATTTTAATAAATGTATACCATTCCTTTTTATGCAAAAGAAGTTTCCAAATCTGTGCGTAATTTACTTAATTATTATATTTGTTTTGATTGCTTGTTTTTTTTTTTATAAATCTTTTTGTTTACATACGCTTAATTTTTGTATACAATTCTGTTTTTGTTTTGAATGCATAAACTTGAGTCAAAAGAGGTCAGCGTCACATTAAGCACCACTCAGCGTGTACTTGAAGCTTAAACATAATATAAAAAATTTATCATCACTTAGTCTCGCACTTGGGCATCTAAACAATTACAATAAAAATGGCAACAACAATAAAAGAAACAACAACAATGCATTTTTTAAGTATTTCATTTTATTTAATTGTTTTGATTGTTTTTGCTTGTCTGTTATTTATTCTGTTTTAATTTATTTTATTTATTGCTGGCATTTAACAATTTAATTAACGAGCTCAAATACGCGCGTGCAAATTTATTTAATTCATTTTGCTGTTGATTTTTTATTTAATTTTCCATTTTTGCTTTTTCGTTGTTTGCTTTTTACATTGTTCGTGTTTTATTTAAATTCATTAATTAACCTTGAACTTAATTTTTGCCTGCATAAATTTTCATTCTTTTCGACTTCCTTTAAAGCTTATAATGTTTTGTATTTGTTTCTATTTGCTTCTTCTTCTTTTTATGCTTTGTTTGAGTATTTGAAAAATATTTTTGCCTCGTTGATTATTTTTTAATATTCATTGCCTTAAAAAAGATTCTTTTCGGCTTTAGCCGCGTCTTTATTTTTCTTTTTTTCATTTTTGTTTGCTGTTGTGTTATGGTTTTTATGTTTGCTCCCACCATTTTTGCTGCTAAAGCCTAGCAAACAATAGAGTTCGTTGTTGTTGTTATTGTGGTTGTTGCTGTGACCGTGCAAAATAAAATATTTTTGCTTGTTTTTTTTATATTTTCACATTTTGGTGATTTTTTATTGTTTGCATATTTTTGCAGTACACAATCATGTTTGCAATTTGCCATTTATTTTTATCTCATTTTTGTCTACAGGCATTACCGAAAAAAAAAACAAACAAACTTTGTTTTTGTTGCTTTTTTAAATTAAGTTGAAAAACAATTCATCAAACATGGCAACAAACTTTTTTGTAAATCAGATAACAAAAATTAATTGAAGTTTGAAATATTTTCACAAGCTCTAAACCAATTGAGGGCGAGAGGACGGCATGTACGCGTTTATGTGTTAAAATTGAAAATATATTTTCCAAACCATGAGTTTTTAAAAT